>CM039121.1:11567259-11607381 GCA_022036555.1 Microstegium vimineum
CCCAATTTACGTAGTAACTAGAGGCTCCGGATAAGGAATTTGAAATGGATTCATGGAACTTAAGAGATGCTCGAAAGGATTTTTATATATGAATTACAGGTCAAGGAATCATTTGGGAGAAGCTCCAAAAGAACTTGAGAGAGATTCAAGGAGAGGAACTTTGATACGGATTTGAGAGGAGATCACGGATCAAAATTGGATCCATGGTGGGATTTGACCGAGGATTTTTAATAGAGATTCATAGATATCCGACAGGGATTGCCCTGGATTTGTGCACTCCAAAACTCCGACGAAAACTCAAAACCCAAGATAACTCAAGAACACGGGCAAACACCTACAACTAAATCTATATGCATGCAACGTTTTATCGTAAACTCTGTTAGGCTAGCTCGGTTAGACCTAATGACTACATGCTTCACACGATACACGAAAAAGTTTTGAAAATCTCGGATTTTTGGTTGTTGAAAAACGCGGGTTGTTACATCACCCTTCCAAATTTTCTATCTAAGCATGTGTGCAAAGCTTTGACTCTTACTCATATAAGTGCACATATGTAGGGGGAGTAAACACTATCAAACAAACTTTGAAATGAATGTTCCACTTACTCTCATGATATATTGCTTAGACAAGCATTTCAAGTTTAATCAAAATCATATTTCATATTTTTATATTAGGTTGTCATCAATTATCAAAAATGGGGAGATTGAGAGATCTCTAGTGTTTTGGCAATTGATAAAACTGTTGACACCGAAATTTGGTTTGCTGAGAAATATTACCACGAGATGCGCCACGTTCAAGCAGCTATATGTGAATTATTATGTATGGAATTATACTGAGCAAGATGAGTCTGTTGCAGTGTATCTGTATCTTCGAGATTACACGTGAATGAAATATTTGGCCAAGCTATACAAAGGAATATTACTTAATATATTTTGGGAGAAACGTGACGTCTAGGTGTGCATGACGTGATCAAATGGAAGAAAAGAAAAGGAAAGGAGATTAATGCATGCACGTATCTATTTTGGGCTTCATGGATGGACGTGTCGGCTTATAGTGAAATTCAAATATATGGAAACAGAAGCCGCTAGCCATATGACGCATATGCACGTGATTGGAAAGCTGAATTAAATAAGATTTGGTTTGGCAATTTTGGTGTATGTACCTACGGAAAGAAACTGATGAAGACGGTGGACTCTAGAATAATGTACCAAGGGAGGATACGTTGGCCAAGGAGCTTTATTAAAAAGGATTCTAAACTAGAGTGCGTGTATCTTAATATTCCTTTTTTGTTTAGATATTTCTTTGGAGGCAAGTTTGTACATCATCATCAGCTAGGGTTATTAGCCCACGGGTATAAATATAAACTCCCGGTCATTGTAAAGATCATCTATCAAACAATCAATCAATATACATCTTTTCGCTTCACGCCAAACCTTATGAGTAGGAGTAATGTAGGTACGACGATTTCATCGTCAACATAGCTAGGTGTCATCCGATGGACGCAGGAATTGATTTCTGTCTAAACTCAGCGTCATCCAGTGGACATCAAGCGCTCGGTTAAATTAAGTATCATCCGATAGATGCAGACTTAATCTGGACAAAGATTAGTTATCGTTTGAATCTATGTTCATGGGGCTACATTGCTTCAATCTCACATGACTCGTGGTTTCAAGCTAGTTGTCGGCTCTATTAGATTGACGATCTAATAGATTCATTAAGTTATAGATATTGTCTATTATGCACCATTTAATCTATTGGAACAATATCCTGCCCAATCACAAGAAATGGATTGGCTCGTGTTTTATTTTCCATCTAGATCTATTGTCTCCAATTCTTTCATTCTTACACGTATTGAGGCAGTAGATCCAAGATCCTATCGGCTAATTCTTTGGTTGCGGTTGTCACATGTTGCAGGTTCGAGACATACGTTCAGTCATTAGATTGATTTGAGTGTGGTTGGATCTAGTTCAACATACGTGGTACGGCTGCATCTACCGGACCCCACTGCCACGTGTGTTGGGTTATGTCTGTCTAATCTTAGATCCATTCGAGGCTAAGCGTATGGATCTTGTTCAAGCCTCATGGATCCCATACCGGCTAACATAGCCGATCTGGTTGTGCTTTATTCATACGATGCATGTGCATTATCGTCTTAATCTATTAGATCTATTAATCTACTGGACATGGCTCGGGTTTGTTTACTTTTATGGCTGCATAGAAACACCCCAATGCTAGTAAACAGGTTAGGTTATCGGGTTAATTGTCATCATGGCTGCATGGGAACACACTTATGTTGACGGTTAATCTTTATCTGATATGCTTAGTAGTTTGATAGTTTGAGTCAATAGATGTTGCATTTATCACATCCTTACTTTATTTATCGACGAGATCGGCTGATTATATGTTTTATTGATGATGTACCATAAATAGCCGTTTGCATCTTTTTATTATGATTACACTACTAGGAATTGACTCTCTAGTCAATTTCCTTTGACCATCGGCTATTTGAGAGCCGCACATTCATGGAACTGTATAGCAAACAACCGACAGGTTCCATAATTTGACAGTTTTATCCCCTTGTCAATTGTAGGTCACATTGACTAGCACGCCTGAGATCAATCCCCAAAGTGGCCTAAGCCGCTTTAGAGGTTTAGGAGATCAAGCTCTGCTGCTGCACAGTCTCCGCAGCCTTGCGCGGTGCTGACGCCAGAAGACCCCATTTTTGACGTCAACAGAAACCTAGGTACTAACCTAGCTCTAAGTGAATGAATAGGTTTAGTACAAAAAAGGTGAAGAGGCCAATTGATGGAGCAAGCAAGGAGGCAAAGGTGACAAGGGAGAGACCCTAAAGATATACAAGGCAAAGGTATAAGCTAGTGCTTTTCTATTTTGGTGATCAAGACACCTAGTGGGTGTGATGACATTTAGGATAAGTAACCGTACTATTAAGAGGAGAATATGGTATGTGGTTGCAATTGTTAAGTGTCATTAGGTGAATCAAATCATGCATTTCATTTAACCCTAATGAGCAACCCTTGAAAAATTTGCTAATACACGAGCACAATAGTGAAACACTTGGTGTTGGCACATGAGAACAAGGGAAGAACATAGAAGTGAAATATGTTCTGTTTAAGGGCTCCGGACCAGATGCAGGGAAGGCGTCAGACCATTGCAGGTAGTCTAATGGCCAACCCTAGATACTGGTTGCTTCACTAAAGCTCCGGACCAGGTGTACTGTGGTGCTCCGGACCATAGTCGTTTGGTTCGGTTGCTCAGTCTCAGCCGCGAGCAGTGATCGACGAGGCGTCGGACCTTACGGTTTGGTTCGGAGGTGAGATCCGACGCAAAGTCCGACGAGTTGGAACTCTCTGTACTGCGTCAGACCAAGGACATAGCGTCGGACCAAGGGGTCTCCGGACCATTGAAAGGAGTCCAACGGTTGGCAGTTTTGCGCACCAACGCTAGTTTCAAATCTGAAAGAGACACGTGGCGATCACTAGAAGCATTGGACCAGTGCATATGGTCCGATGGCCTCGACAAGTGGTCCGATGCTCACTTTTCTGGCAGGCTCCTTGTGAGGGGCTATTTAAGGTGTTTCGCCAGCTCAAGCTCTCTCTCTTGCACACTTGGACATTGCATACACTTTGTGAGCTTGTGACACACACTCCACTCATCTCATACTTGATTTTTCATCCATTTATGAGATTTGAGTGAAATAAATTCATTGCATGAAGTGAGTTCATCTAGTGGCACTTGGGAGTTGTTTCTCGCTGCGGTATTCTTGTTACTCTTGATGATTGCCATCACCTAGACTGTTTGGAGCACGGAGGTGGTTCGAGAAGCTTGGTGATTGTGCTTCGTCGACTACAAGTGATTGTAAGGGGTTCTTGTGCCTTCCCCGTGGGAGATCGCAATTGGCAACTCTAGTGGATTGGGCGTGGCTTGTGTGAGCCTCATCTTGTGTTGGTTGTGCAGCACCCGGTGACGGTTTGGCATGTGATGCCAATTAGCGTGTGAACCTCCAAGTGAGTGACTCACCACAACGAGGACTAGCTAGTTTGCAAACTAGTGAACCTGGGTAAAAAATCGAGTGTCTCCTTGTCTTCTATTGTGATTGATTGGATTTCTTGGTGATCACTTGATTAGATAATCCCCTACTCTACACGGTGGTATAACCATTCAATCTTACTCTCTTAGTTCTTTTACTTGCTTAGTAGAACTATTAGGTTGTGCTAGTTGTTTAGTCTCTCTAGTGTTAGCTACCTTGTTCTAGTTAGTTTTGCTAGTGTAGTTCTAGCTCCTTGTAGTAGCTCTTTAGTGTTCTAGAACTTTATTAGGATAGAATTGCTAGATAGGTGGCTTCGCATCGCCAAGTAGGCTAGCGCAACACTTGCTTCACCGCTTATCTTACTAACATGTTGTTGAGTTTCTTTGTAGTCTTTAAATTAGGCTATTCACCCCCCCTCTAGCCATCCTTAGGACCTTTCAAAACCTACAATTCTAAAGAACTATGCTTGTTACTAACCATGAGCTAGAAGACCATGAGCATCCAAGAGTGTCCTTGAGCAATCCGGGGAAGAGGAGCCACAATAATGGAGGTCAAGAGAGCAGCCGCAACAATGGAATAGAGCTTACTGTTTTGTTTTCCGTTGAGATAGAGAGGGGGGAGGATATCGAGATATTTATACTGTTCACAGTTCACATGCAGTTCAAGCCAAAAACTGGCAGTGAATCCCATCATCACTGTCGGTTCGTGGCTTGAACCGGCAGTGAACCGTCAGAGAAGCTTCACTACCGGTTCAAGCCACGAACCGGCAGTGATGATGAGCTTCACTGCCGGTTGGTGGCTAACTCCAATCATTTGGGGCCTGTGAGAGTTTGAACCGGTAGTGAAGGTTCATCACCGCTAGCCCAACACAAACCCACAGTGATGGCCGGCAGGGATGTTATATTCAGTAGTAGTGTTATGAATTTTTCCGTTGTCTCGAATGGTTGAAAGACAACAACTTTTGATTCGGGAACTATTTTTCTAATTCCGTACAAGTTTGATATAGGAGGTTTTTCAATATTTTCAAAAGAAAACTTAAAGTCCTCATATGGTACTCTCGTGTCACTCAAATGGCATATGATTTAATACCAAAGAATATTTAAATTGCCTTTATTTTTCCTACTTCTAATGACATATGTGGATTTTGGGTAGGATAAAAGATGCAACATACTCCCTCCGTTTCAATTTATATTTCGTTTGACTTTTTTGACCTCAACTTTAACCACTCGTCTTATTCAAAAATTTTTGCAAACATAGTCAAATTTAAGTCATTCATGTAGCCTATTTATTAAATAAGTAAGTCACGCCAAAAGAAATGATATTTTGCACAAATATTTGAATAAGACGAGTGGTCAAACTTAGGGTTGAAAAAGTCAAACGAACTATAATTTCGAACGGATTAAGTACTTACCTTGCATATGTTGTAAAGTCAAATTCCAGATTTATAGGAGAGAAATATCATATTCTTAGATTCAGATGTGTATCTGTGTGGATTGTTGGAGTATGCCCTAGAGGTAATCATAGAAATGATTGTATTCCTTGTATCCATGACATATTATGAGTTCAATGAATATCCATTTAAAACAATTTGTATCGATTAGCAATTATGTGAATTGCTTGTGAAACTCTTTTACTTGTATGGTTATTCTAAAGTTGTCCCTGGTCAGAGTTCGTGCTATAATGCACATGAACATTAGATCAGCACATTATTAGTTGATGACTATGTTTCACAAGTCATGGACATAGAGATGTCAAACTAATAATGTGGGCACATGTGTGACATGGGGCTGGACAGACCCGACCTGAGATTGTCTCTATTCACATCATGTACGTTATGTCCTTAGACCTGAGATTGTCATATGTACTCAAGATGTGAAACGGCCTACTTAGGGACTACCAAACGCTACTTTCCGTGATTGGGTAGTTATAAAGGTAGCTTTCGGGTTTGTCGGGAAGCATGCTGTGAGACATAGTCAATCAAGATAGTCGATCGAGAAGGGATTTGCCACTCTCAATGTGAGAGAGATATCACTAGACCACTCGAATAATTAGATCATGAAATGCATGGCCGTGCTTGGGTTAAGTGTGAACCTATAAGTTGGACTAAATATCATTGGCAAGTGAATAATATGTGTATGGTTTTGTGGTGGTTCGTCTGATATGATCATTGTGTATGCATAGGAGTTAACACGCCTTGCTATAGACCGCTATGAACTATTGGTCAAGTAGGAGTACTCAGGCCATGTCTATGTACACGTGAACCCATAGGGTCGCACGCTTAAGGGTTGGAAGCCTAATTCAGGTTGGGCCTAAATTAGACTAGGTTTAGGGTTTCTAATGGGCCTCCAACGTGGGAGCTCATTAGGATGCCTATATAAGCAAGGGGAGGGCAGAGGCGAGTAAGTCGATCCACGCCTTTTGGCAGCTGTCGTCGCCCTCCCCACGCTCACGCCTAGTACTCCTCGTGGACCTAGCAGTCCGGAGGCGTGACGATTCCTCCCTACATGTGTGGGATTCCTCGGAGGTCCTACATCTGTGGCACAAGGACGGAACCTGGTTGCAGGTGGTCGTGACTAGTCGGCACCTGGTCGGAAGTGGTCGGAAGCTGGTCGGAGCTAGTCGGGGACCTGCTCGGATGATCTGCACGTGGACGGACATGACGGACGACCACGCAACTGCACTGCACTGCTGCTACACGTTCGACTTCATCAAGTCGTCTCCGCTGCACTTGCGCGTCTTGCGGTAATCCCGTGATCTATGACTAGCTCTTGTTCCTGGTTTATGGGGTTGAAAAATTTTGTTTTCGGCTAGCGTAGCAACCTCATAATCCTATAGTGGTATCGGAGCGGTTAGATGCCTCGTTATAGATTCGGGTATATGCATATGGAGATATCTACGTTTGTAGATCAATCTATGATTATGGTCCGTGATCTTACCACGTTGGTATTGTAATGATCTACTCGTACCGGTCGGAATTCCGTCATCCGAGTTAAGTGATACATGTAAACTCAATTACGTTGAGTAGGAGATCAATAATATTGATCGAATCGAACCTAGGTCAAGTCCCAGGCAAATACGATGCGCGGCGGCGACGGATTGGATCCGCCGTCAGAAGGGATATTTGCATAAAAGTGATGTTCGGTAAAACAGCCATAACTTTTGCATACGAACTCAGATTGAGACAAACTTTAAAAGAAAATCGTGCGCTAGAAAATTTCGCTTTCTTTGCCCACGGCCCTTAGCAATTTTGACAATTTTAGATTTGCAAAATCCGGCCTAGAAAATTGAGTTTTCGGCGTTTTAAGTTTAGACGTCGGAATCGGTTAACTCTATTTTGTAGGGATTCATGATTGGTATAGCCCTTATGTGTATGTGATGCATGTATGTGATTAATTAATGGCTTGCAAGTCATGATTATGACAATATGGCTGGAGCCACAGATATTGTCCATTCATATGTAAAGGCCTGCGTGCCAATCTGTGATGATCCTATCCGCGACCATGTAATTTTATTTCATTGTCCTGCGGTAGTGATAGATAGTCTTGGTGACTCATCACAGAAGGATGTCATACTTGAATCATGGAGATGGTGATCACCATGATGAACAGATTGATGGAGATGGAGATCCCCAATGGAACAATGGGCTATACCAAGTCATATCTGTGTTCATGCCGTTCTTACTGTGTTCTACTTTCATGAGCGATAATGTTTTTGTCTAAAAATACGGTAGTGAAGTAGAACGATCCCTCACCAAACCTTGCACTATGTTCTACTTTCACGAGCGATAATGTTTAAGTTGTAATGCTTCCCCAAACCTTGCACTGTCACATGTCTTGTACGATCGGTGGTGGGTCTATGAAATTAGGGTGCCACTGATTTTCCATGACTAGACATGTTCGTGTCGGACACTTACAAGCAGAAGGTTTGGTTACTTGAACAAGGTTATCCTAATGGTTAGGGACTTTGGAGCATTAGTTTTTGGTAACACAAGCACAGAGATGCCACCCAACAACAAGAGTCATATGTGATATGATTAGCAAGGAGTTGCTTACCGATCTACCATATCGCCTAGCGGTGATGCTAAAGCTCACTAGTCGACTTGTTAGATGTGGGTCTTGAATCACTAAGTTTCAATAGAGGGATATTGATTTTAGTGGGAGTAGATTCTATTAAAAGTTTAATATGATTTACTCCGTCTTGGATACTTTTGTCTTAGTTTTTTTGCATTACTTTTGTTGTAGCGTTCAATTCTTGAGAAAGATAAGTTGAATGGAACAAACTATGCGGATTGGATCCGCAACCTGAGAATTGTTCTCAGGGCTGAGAAAAAGGAAGATATTCTAGACACCCTATTTGACACAAAATGTGACGCATTGTGCCCAACACACAACAAGCCGGAAAGCGTAGCTTCAATCGGGTGCCCCGATGTTTCGGAGTCCGGAAATGTGCCAGTCAGTTTGACATGAAACTAACAAGGGATGAAAAATATTAGATATAAAACTGGAACATGCCGGATGAGACCAGACAGTTTCATATATATGGCCCTGAAGCCACTTACGACGACATATAGCTATAGAAGCTATCTGCCAATAAGTTTTATAGATCATTCGGCTAAAACAAACAATAAGCATGTGAAAAAGTTGGTAGCCGAACGTGCATTGCATGAAAAAGTACGTATCGACGAATCATAATTAACTATGAGTTAAAGCATAACCAAGCTCGACAAACCCAACCGAGTTGGGGTCCATGATGAAGGAACATATAAGAAAACACGATTAAACTAATCTAAAGCCTGCGTCTGCTGCACGACACCCAACATTATCAAAGCTTAAACGTGGTTAACATGTATGAACCCGCAACACGTAACAATCTAGATCTAAACTAATTCGGCTACTATGACCATGAGATCTATTCGTATGAACAATATGATTAACTATTAAAACAAGAATAGATCTATAAGAAAAGATAAAGCCGAACCGTATCAATCTAGATTGGGCAAAAGAGTGTTGCAAATATAAAACATGCAACACGTAGTAACTTGATGAATCTACTAGATCTTGCCAAATCTAATAGAGTCGATAACTATCTTGCTTTTGCTAAGCATATCGAGCAAGCACCTTCCGCACGGTGTGTACTCATAAACGAAACATCAGCGAAGACTTCTTGATTGTCAAGCAAAGATCCGCCGCACGATCATTGAAAACAAACAAGACTACTTGCATCAACATCTAAATCCACCGCATGATACTAGACATGATAGCAAGGTTGCCGGGACTTACGGAGGTCGACGGATCGATGATTTCTCTCAAAGAACTCGACGGCACGACAAAGGACTCGAAGTTGGCACGGGGCCGGTTGTATTGTATTGGTTGTGAACAGTTTTTACAAAGGCCAAGGGCTTATATTTATACCCTGGTCATAACATGAGTCCTAAAAGGACAAGATTACAAAACATTAAAGGCAAAACACGACATCTAACCCTATCCTTTCCTTCGGGATCTTTATTTCCTTCATCGTTGCGAAGTCTGTTGCCCGATTCAGTTCTCGCTTGCCGTCTTTATCACTTCTTCAACGAAAACCTTCCTTTCTAAAATAGTCGACCACATGATTATTTAGCCGAACCTTTGGCAACTAGCCGATTGCTTGGATTTTTGCTGACTCCTTTGGAGACTAACCAACCTCACACGCGTTTGCCGAATACTCTGAGTTTTGTACTAGCCTACCTGTCATTCTATCGAGCATACCAAAATCCAGTGTTAACACATGCCCCCTCAATTTTGAGATAAAAGTCATTTTGTCCTGAAATTGACTGCAAGTTCTCCCCCCTTTTTTTTCTTTTACACACCTCGGTCTATATGACAATGTAATGAGCTTTTATTCTCCCGACTAGAACATAGCCGACTATATTTAGCTTCCTGAATCGAAGAAAATAGCAGATTGCTCCCGTCTCCCTGACTAGGAAATGGCCGACCGCTCCTATCCTTCTGCCGTAAGGAAATAGCCGACCAACTCTTGATTTACCCGAGCTTGGCCCAGTCCAGTAACGGCCCATCCAAGTGGGAAAACCCCAACTCGTCGCTTGGTATTCCATTCGGCTTATAAATAAACCCTCTTTCTACTACTCTAGTTACAGTCAAACACTTTCTCGCCTCCGTCTCCTTTTCTTCTCTTGCTCAATCCAGAAGGAAACCCTAGCCTGCACAGTAACTTCACCAAATCCATCAATGGAGGGTTGTAACCTCAGCAAGCGACCTGCAGAAGAGGAAGAAGTGACATCCCGACTAGTCATCCGTCGTCGTATAAGGTAAACTGATCTCTGACCATCTTTTTTACCCATCACCTTTCTGATTTTTTATTATTATTCTCTATTTCTAAAAGGGATGAAGTTGACCCTTTGGACGGCGCTAGTGCTCCTTCAACAGCGCTCGGGGCGTCGGATGAGCAATCTGTGATGGATCCTCTTGCAGAACGAGTTGCGGTGAAGAAAAAGATTAGCCAAATGGAATGCTTGATTGCCGATTTCCAAAAAGCACTTCTTGATGCCGAACAGGCGGTTGAGGAGAATAAGGAAGAGGCCAAGAAAGCTATTGAGCAAATCACCGGTGAGCAAATACTACTTACTTTTCTCCCATTTGTGTGATGTTCCAGGGTCCGATTGCCTTTCCACTCTTCCAGATTTTTCAACGAGACTAGAAGCTCTTCAGATGGCAGGGAACGACATCACCAATCTTGTGAACATTGCCGGCGAGACAATCATTGAGAGGGTAGAAAACGTCTACCCGAAGGTGATTGAAGTGGCTTACCAGGGCATTGAACTTGGTGCCACACTCGCCCTTGGTGCCATTCAAGCTTACACCGGCTAAGACTTCCGCGACCCTGACGTGTTCAAGGAAGATATCATGGAAGAAATGGTGACTAACTCTGACGCCATGGAGACAGTAGGAAAGATTATCAGTGGAGCCTCCAATCCTCATTATGTAATCCACAAAGTTCGTGATCAATGAATTGTATCTAAAATGCAGCCTTGTTGACAACTTTGTAAATATGATGAACCACTAGACTTCCGATCCATTGTTTCTTCTGAGATGAATCCATCGAGATTCATTTTTGTATCTCTAGAATGTATCTTTATTTGTATTTCTATTTGCGTTGTAATGTAATCAGCCTTTGGTATTCCTCCTTAAAACACAGTCAATTGCCTCTAGTTTACAGATAGCCGATTGTTTTTGTTTCCCCTGTCATGAATTATTCTGAGAGTGATGAACCTGATGATTGTTGCTCGAATCCGTATGACACCGCCTTGATTGTGTTTAATTTTTTTTGCTCTAGAGGTGACACACATCGCGTCGGCTATTCTCTAAGTCCTTAGAGTCTTTTTTCGGCTAAAGGCGATATCTGCATCTCGGCTATTCCGTGTACAAAGCTTCTTAAGTCTGTTTATGCACCAACCTCGACACTGGGATGAAATTTCTTAAGAAATATCCCATTAATAGCTCTAGTAAATTCTTCTCCTAGTAGAGTCTTCAAGATATACGCATTACCAGGTGCACACCTCACTATCCGAAAACGTCCTTCCCAGTTCAGAGACCATTTGCCAAACGTTTTATCCTTTGTCCCAATCGGCAGTATAGTTTTCCAAACTAAATCTCCCTCTACAAATTACTTCTCTTTGACCTTTCTGTTGTAATACTTGGCAACACATAATTTATTTTTCTCAATATTCTCCAACGCTTTAAGACAAACCAAATGTAAATCCTCCAATTCATCCATCATCAGATCCTTATAATCTTCTTTCTTCAAATCATTTTGTAATGTAACTCGCCTAAAACCCGACTGCAGCTCCCATGGTAACATAGCATGATGCCCATAAACCAACTCGTAGGGAGACGCCCCAGTAGACCCATGACAAGCCATTCGATAAGCCCATAAAGCCTCATTAAGAACCGAATGCCACTTCTTCGGTTTTTCATCGATCTTCTTCTGAATAATTTTAATCATGATTTTATTTGATGCCTCAGCTTGGCCATTCGCTTGTGCATAATAAGGAGAAGAATTATATAATTTGATTCCCATGTCTTCGGCAAAATCACAAAACTCAGATGAAATGAATTGAGTTCCCTGTTCTGTCGTTATAGTCTGAGGAATTCCAAACCTGTGAATTATATGCTCCTTAACAAAATTGATCATGTTTTCTGATGTAACCTTCTTCAAAGGAATAGCTTCAACCCACTTTGTAAAATAATCAGTATCTAACAGCACAAACTTATGTCCTTTGCTAGAAGGAGGATTAATCTGACCAATTAAATTCATGCCCCATCCTCTAAATGGTCAAGGCTTGATAATTGGGTTCAAAGCCGATGCTGGAGCTCTCTGAATGGTTCCAAATCTCTGACAATCTTGACACCCCTTAATATTCAAAACAATCTTCAAGCTTGGTCGGCCAAAAATAACCAGTTCTCCTAATTATCCACTTCATTCGTTAAGCCGATTGATGTGCACCACACACTCCTTCATGTACATCATACATCAACTCTCTAGCCTCTCCTTTACTCAAGCACTTGAGGAGTACCCCATCTATAGATTTATAGTACAACTGATCATCAAGGAGCACAAACTTGAGGGCTTTGTATCTAAGCTTTCGGGAAACTTTCTGCGATGGATTATTTAAGTAATCGGTAACTTCATTTCTCCAGTCATCAATTACCCGATTCTCATCCAAAGCGCTAATCTCTTGATCCTCTCGGTATCCTGAAGAAGTTTGAGCCAGTTTATTTGCTTCTTCATTATACCCCCTAGGGATATGATGCAAGGTTGCTACCTGGAAATTCTTCAAAAGCTCTCGGCACTCTTCATAATATTCTCTTAATATATCATTCTTGCATTCATATTGGCCGAGTAGTTGATTAATTACCAACTCAGAATCTCCAAAGATCTCAACAGCAATAGCCTTTATTTCAACAAGTCGAAGCCCTCTAAGTAGCGCTTCATACTCAGCTTGATTGTTAGTAACATGGAACTCAATAGGGATGGCTTATTTAAAAATTACCCCTCGTGGAGAAACCAAGAAAATACCAGCACCACCACTTCTGCTACAAGATGAACCATCAAAAAACAAAGTCCAAGGTGCAATACTTATCATGTTAGCAGAAGGATCACGATGATGGGTAACAAAATCGGCAATAATTTGACCCTTCAGTGCCTTTGCCGATTCATACTTCAATTCAAATTCTGATAAAGCCAAAATCCACTTGCCGATCCTATTGTTAGGCTGCCGGCCACCATGTACAACTTAAAAGGCTTGTCAAGCTGTGGAGGTATCAATACAGGTGGCGCCTTCATGTATTCTTTGATTTCATCAAAAGCCTTCTGTTGTACGTCACCCCATACAAATTCTTGATCCTTTTTAAGCTTCAACAGTGCAGAGAAAGGCAAAACTCTTTCGGACAAGTTAGATATGAATCTTCTTACAAAAATTAATTTTGCCGAGCAGTGATTGCAATTCTGTGAGATTGGCTGGAGGGATAACCTTGTCTATTGCTTCCATGCTTTTCTTACCGACTTCGATGCCTCCTTTATGGACTAAAAATCCTAGAAACTCGCGAACTCGTTTGGGTTCATATTTAAACCATGCTTCCTAGTGCACTCCAAAGTCCTCCTTAGATCAGCTAAATGCCCTTCATGATTCCTGGATTTGACCACCACATCATCAATATAGATCTCCACAATTTTGCCGATCAACTTGTGGAAAATAAAGTTCATGGCTCTCTGATAAGTTGCACCGGCATTCTTTAAACCAAAAGTCATGACAACCCACTCAAATAACCCAATATGACCAGGACATCTGAAAGATGTCTTTGAAATATCCTCTATTGCCATAAAGATCTGGTTATAGCCAACATTACCATCCATAAAGCTGATGACTTCATAACCAGCTGATGCATCAACAAGTAAATCAGCAACCGGCATCGGGTAACCATCCATTGGAGTGGCTTTATTGAGATCTCTAAAGTCAATGCAGACTCTCATTTTTCCATTCTTCTTATACACTGGTACTATACTTGAAATCCACTCTGCATACCTGCATGGCCGAATGAAATTTGCTTCTAGTAATCTTTCAACTTCTTTTTTCACATCGGCCAATACCTCCTCTTTGAAAATTTTCCGAGGAGGTTGTTTATAAGGACGATACCCAGGCTTGATCGGTAATCGATGCTCAACAATAGAACGATCCAATCCGGGCATCTCTGTGTAATCCCAAGCAAAACAATCCTTGAACTCTTTCAGAAGGTTTATCAATTTCAATCTATACTCTGGGTCTAAATTTGCACTGATATACATCGCCCTTGGTTTGATATCATCACCAACATTTATCTCCTCTAGCTTATCGGCCGACATAAAGCCACGTCCCAACTTTCCTTTGTTGCCATCGATCGGGTTCTCCATTAAAAATTGCTTTGAGAGCCGACTGCTTGGATCGGCTGTTGATCCTTGTTGAAGACATTCACAGGACCTTCTTCCCATACTCTTCCAGAGAAATAATCAACGCCATCATATTCCCAGTAAGTAGGCTCTGCAGCAGCAACACTTACCGAGTCATCAGCATGAACAACTTCAACATCATCTCTAATCCACTGAATAAGAACCTGATGCATGGTTGAAGGTATGCAGCAGTTAGCATGGATCCAATCTCTCCCTAAAAGCAGACTGTATGCCCCCTTGCCATTGATGACAAAGAAAGTAGTAATCAAAGTTTTTGATCCAATCATCAACTCAACATGCACAGCTCCTCAGGTGTCAGAAGGATTGCCAGCAAAATCCCTGAGTACCATGTTAGTTTTTAGCAATTCCTCATTGGTCATCCCGAGCTTCCTAAAGGTGGTATAAGGCATGATATTGATGGCAGCTCCTCCATCAACAAACATCTTGGTCAAAGGTTTGCCATTGACATGCCCCTTCACATAAAGTGGCTTCAAATCTCGATGTTTGGCCAGCTTATCGAAAACTGCCCGTTCGGTTAGGACAAGTTGGGCCATCAAATCATGATACTCACTCTTATCGAAATCTGAGTACACTTCTTCTTGGATATCCTGGTCTTCTAGAGCTAAGAACTCTGATGGAATAAAGAAAGCCATATACGCATCAGTCAACTGGTCTTGCTTGTCAGGCTTTTCCTTAAGATGCCACACTTGTTTCTTTTCGGCAACTGTCTGTGCCAACTCTTTGTTCCTCAAGCGTTGTACCCTTCTTTTCTGACTTTTTCTCAGCCCTGGTGGACACCATTGTCCTTTTTGCCACACGTACTCATGGATCTGTTCTTCCTCAGCGCCTTCTTCATAATGGATCCACCCTTGATCGGCAAATCTCTTGCTTCGCCGATTTCCAGAGCTATCCATTTTTACATGTCGATCGTCCTCAGTAAAACGTGCTCTAAGCCTTTCATGGACTGGACGGCGGTTGGCCCGAGACTGCCTATACTCTGAATATTGGTCACTGCATTCAGGGCAATTATCTTTAGTAGGCAGCTTCAAGCCTTCATTCCAACAATGTTTAAAGAATGAGCATCCCCAATGAGATTGTTCCTGCTCTCTCATGTACTCTTGCTCCCTCTGGTACATCTCTTCCTCATACCTCTGATGTTCCTCCATGAACTCTTGTTCCTCGTAATACCTTCGCTTCCGATATCATTCTTCCTCCCGTCGCCATTTGTTCAAAAGAATCCATGTCGTGACTCTGGGCTTAGAAGATTCCCCTCTCTCGGTTCGGCTGTTCTGGAACTGAGCCTGTTGCCGCATCTCCTCAAATTGGGGTCCTCCCCCGTGCCATCACAGCACCTCTATCCTGGGGCTCGCCCTAGGATCTCCTCCAAACACATGTACCCACCACAGATACCTCTCGTGGGGATGCCCAGGTCACATCCCCGGCAAGACTCGTACCCCGGACTCATCGTAGGACCTGTCCGATCAACTCGACCCTCACCACACACGCCAAGATCTCCCCAGTTTTATCATATCATACCGGCACATAGTGCCTAGCCACTCACAAACCATCCTCCACTTAGCATCACGTCAATGACATAATGCGAAGTAGAAGTAAGCAGCAAGTAAGTAAAGCGAGTGTCTATCCTAACAGAACGTGTGCAAGGGTAAGGTTGCGATAAGGTATAGGCTTTCCAAGCAATCTACCATGCAACCTAACAGTTTAAATTGCATAAAGTAAAGCACTAGCATCTATGTGTATGTATGTCTAATAGGATTCTAAGAGGTTGGGTGGGACGTGGCACCTGTTCATTATAAATCCATATATTCATCCACATCCTATTGCTGCCCATGTCTTCCACCTCCAACGAATCACCGGTCCCATAAACATCGCCCTCGATGCAACTACCTTGACAGAGCGACAAACAAGGAAGAGAGAAATCAATCTCTAACCAAGAGCCAAATCAAAAGGCAACGACACAAAAAGAGCAGCTAACAACAAAAGGCACCAGAAGACTTAGCCCTCGCGGTGGTTGTCTGCTTTCCTCGGGCTCAAAATAAAACACGAGTGGTTGTCTGTTAAGCGTAAGCTCAAGTCATGACCCCGAAATAGCCACACTTCCCTGGTTGATGGTGTCAACCTGTATGGCTTCAAGAGAAAGGGGCTTAGACTCTAGCTTAACTTAGACACACACCACGGCTTGCGGTCTTTCGATCCGAGTGGCATAGAAATTGACAGGAACTGAAAAGAATGCAAGCGAAAAGGGAAGGCAAATACAACAGGGTTCGGCCTTTGTAGCCTTATACCCCACAAGTCACAACTACGCACGAACAAGAAAGAACAAACAACAACGCAAGATGCAAGAGTTGTGACTTGGTCCCACAGACTTCGACTTGCACGCCATGGAAATTGGCACAAGAAAAAGAGAATAGGACAAGAGAAAGAGGGGGAGGATTGGCTAGGCCGTCCATATCACGTCCTTGGTAAATATGGTTTCTAACGGTCGATCGAGTCGACTCGCATGGTTCCAAGGACATGGCATAGACCATAGCTTCACCATCTAGAAGGGTTAGTCTAATCTTTGATCCGATCGTCATGGGTAAAGACAGGATCGAACAGAGTGAACTATAAAAGGGAGAAAGGGAGTAGTGCTCTTCTTCTCCCAATTCACACGCCATGGCAAAGGTGAGGCATTGGAAAGAAGCGACACACAAGAGAACACTCAACACCCAAATCCACTTGTAGGGTACCACGACCTATGTGCACTAAATGCACCTAGACACCCCCTAGGGCCTTAGCGGTGCGGTTGTCACTGAAAGGACCTAAGAAGCGCCACAGTCTAAAATAGGTACAAGCATACGAGGGGCTTGAGCATGAAAGAGCCAAAAGAGGGAATAAGAGAGAAAAGGATCCACCTTCCTTTGATCCACTTGCCATAGTATCCGACGGCAATCAAAGGAAAAGAATCAAGAGAGCGATAAATAAACACCAAAAGGAAACAAGCAAGCGAAAGGAGATTGGTTCCTCAACACTTCGATCATCATGTC
This sequence comes from Microstegium vimineum, assembly GCA_022036555.1. NCBI lineage: Eukaryota > Viridiplantae > Streptophyta > Magnoliopsida > Poales > Poaceae > Microstegium > Microstegium vimineum. The sequence continues at coordinate 11,584,831 of CM039121.1, forward strand.
ATGGCAAAGGACATGAACTGAAGAAGTTGGAACAAGAGGGCTCAATCCACGTCTTACTAAATCGACGAGGATTGATAAGAGAGGAACAATCCCTGCATTCTCTCGACCACAAGCTATGGTAATAGACGGAGGAACAAAGCAAGACTTGTTGCACAAGGTTACTCTCAAGTAAAGGTCTTGACTTTGGTGAAACATATGCTCCGGTTGCAAGATTAGAGGCAATAAGGATTCTATTGGCCTATGCTTGTGCACATAACATCAAGTTGTACCAAATGGATGTCAAGAGTACATTCTTGAATGGGTACATCAATGAGGAGGTATATGTTGAGCAACCACCCGGATTTGAAGATGCAAAGAAGCCCAACCATGTATACAAGCTCAAGAAGGATCTATATGGATTAAAACAAGCACCTAGAGCATGGTATGAGAGGTTGAGAAGTTTTCTCCTTTCAAAGGGGTTCAAGATTGGTTTGGTTGACACCACCCTATTCACAAAGAATATTGGAAGTGACTTGTTTGTCTTGCAAATCTATTTGGATAACATTATCTTTGGGTCTACAAATCAAGAATTTTGTGAAGAGTTTGGGGAAATGATGGCAAATGAATTTGAAATGTCAATGATTAGTGAACTTAGTTACTTCCTTGGAATTCAAATCAATCAAATGAAGAATGGTATATTTGAGAGTCAAGGCAAGTACATCAAAGATATGATCAAGAAGTTTGGATTGGAAGATGCTAAAGGCATTAGTACTCCTATGGGGACTAATGTACATTTGGATAGCGACACAAGTGGCATCATGGTTGATCAAACACTCTATCGGTCAATGATTGGAAGCTTACTCTATGTGACTGCATCAAGACCGTATGTCATGTTTAGTGTATGCATGTGTGCAAGGTTTCAAGCATCTCCTAGAGAGAGTCACTTGAAGGCCACAAAGAGAATATTGAGATATTTGAAGCATACACAAGATGTGGGATTATGGTATCCCAAGGGGTCAAGATTTGAGTTGGTTGGAGATTTGGACTCCGATTATGCGGGATGCAAGGTTGATAGGAAGAGCACTAGTGGAACATGTCAACTATTGGGAAGATCACTAGTCTCATGGTCATCCAAGAAGCAAAATAGTGTGGCACTCTCTACCGCCAAAGCGGAATACATTAGTGTGGGGAGTTATTGTGCACAACTACTATGGATGAAGACCACATTGGATAATTATGGAGTCAAGTTCAAGCAAGTTCCATTGCTATGTGAAAATGAAAGTGCGATAAAGCTCACAAGCAATCCCATCCAACACTCAAGGACAAAGCCCATAGTTGTGAGACACCATTTCGTAAGAGATCATCAACAAAAGGGTGACATAGCAATTCACAATGTGGGCACTGATGATCAATTAGTCGATATTTTCCCCAAGCCACTTGATGAGAAGAGATTTTGCAAGTTAAGGAATGAGTTGAACATCTTGGATTTCTCTAACATGAGTTGATGCAACCCCACTTATATGACATGCTTCTACTCCAAGATAGCAAGGTACAATTGATTGACATATGCATTCATCCTTTACTAGACTTGTATAGAGCATATAGACATCACTCTTCTTCTTCTTAGGCTCATTCATGAAAAACAAAATGATTTGTATGTACATATGGTACCACTATTGCTTCTATGAGTTGATTGATCTAGTGGTAACATATGACATGTTGATAAGCTTGCAACCTCATATGTTTAGTCTAGAATACTTGCTCTTGATATTTAACCAACATGGATAAGATAACCGTTGCAAGACGTGTGAAGAAGCTTGTCCTTGGTTTAAACCGTGTTAAATATTGAGGACAAGTGGTCTAGATTGAACTAAAATTGATTATCACATGTCAGTTCCTAAATTGACTTGATGAAACTTTAACTAAGTGGTTCCTTTGTGGTAATGTGTGACAAAGGGGATAAATTGATATAAAATATAAGATAGTAAGGGGAATAAACAAAGGACAAAGGGGGAGATTTTGAAAGTGAAAAATTAAAATATGAACGCACAAGTAGGGGGGAGCAAGCCTATGAACAAGCTATTGCATTTGAATGTGCATTCACTCATATGCTTGCTTGCATTTTTTTACTTCAAAATGAAATGCTTGTGTGGTGTATTCTAAGTGGTAACCTTGGATGTGTGTGCACCCATCTAGCCATCTTAGCATGCATAAGAGTTAGCTAGATAACCCTCCTAAGTTTTTGGTTGCATTTCAATTAGTATCGAGCTAACCATATTGCTAAGGGATGTATGAAAGGTGCACTCTCGATTGGTATCACGCTTCAAAGGTCCATCTCTTATACCTTAGCATCATGCCATAGTTTGCTAGTTGTTCACCTGTAACAATCCACGATTTCCTCGAAGGGAAATCCACAGATTACAACATAATGTGATATTCCCAGGAATTCCGAGCTATCACATTATTGATATACAGTTGATACCATAGTCATACATCGTAAATTACAAGTTTATAAGTATTGCAACTTAGAGATTCACACCCTACTACAACAATCTACTAGCAGAAGACGCACGCGAAACGATATCAGAGTAGAAGCAACATGCCAGCGGGTGAAGGCTCCTCCTTTACAGCCAACCTTGAGCATAGGAAAAGACCACCTAAACCTATGGATCCTTGCGGTTGTCCTCGAAGATAGCATCCGAACCTGATTAATAACTTTAGGTACGATTTGTACTGGCCACTGTTTCCCACCTTATGCTTTGCTTTTGCTTTGTGGAAAGTGGTATGCAAGGGGTAGAGAAGAGAAGCTATTTCTGGTTGTGGTTTTTCCTATGCAAGTTCATTATTAAGTAATAATAATATAGTAGTAAGATGTATATCAAGTTTTAACACATTTCCCACACATCCATCCCATCCACAAACATCTCACCACACACTCTCACACTCTCTAGGCAATAAGGACAACTCCCTCTCGTCCTTGTCTCAGCGGCGCATAGCCGGATCCTACAAAACCCAGGGGGGAGAAAAGAAGGGACTCATCTCTCTAAAGCAAGTGAGGCGTAGGTCATGAGAAGTCCATAACCGGGGACACGGCTATACGTATAGATCGATCAACTCTGCAGAGTGTGTACACCTGTACCCACACGATCGCCATCATCGACGTTGTACAATGCCTAGGCCGACAATGGGCTATCTCCTGATCCGGAATGATACCATCCTGCCACTCCTCCCTGGGGCTCCCCGGCGCACCGGCAAGCTAAGACTGGGAGACACAACACCTGGCCACCGTGGTACTGCGCATCTAGGATGGTACGGGCCTCAACCGCCGGTACCACCCACCCTATCACCTAACAACCTGGCAGTAATGGCATCGCCCAAACCGATCGACATCCGCACCCCGCCCATTCAAGGACGAGTGGTGTGCACTAATAAAGCTCATGGTTTTGATTCCCTTGCTATTCAAGATCCTAGGTGGGATCAGACAGGTCATCTCCTCAAATTGGGGTCCTTCCCCGTGCCATCACAGCACCTCTATCCCGGGGCTCGCCCTGGGATCTCCTCAAAACACATGTACCCGCCACAGATACCTCTCGTGGGGATGCCCAGGTCACATCCCCGGCAAGACTCGTACCCTGGACTCATCGTAGGACCTGTCCGATCGACTCGGCCCTCACCAAACACCCAAGAGACACGCCAAGATCTCCCCAGTTTTATCATATCATACCGGCACACAGTGCCTAGCCACTCACAAACCATCCTCCACTTAGCATCACGTCAATGACATAATGTGAAGTAGAAGTAAGCAGCAAGTAAGTAAAGCGAGTGTCTATCCTAACAGAATGTGTGCAAGGGTAAGGTTGCGATAAGGTATAGGCTTTCCAAGCAATCTACCAAGCAACCTAACAGTTTAAATTACATAAAGTAAAGCACTAGCATCTATGTGTATGTATGTCTAATAGGATTCTAAGAGGTTGGGTGGGACGTGGCACCTGTTCATTATAAATTCATATATTCATCCACATCCTGTTGTTGCCCATGTCTTCCACCTCCAACGAATCACCGGTCCAATCAACATCGCCCTCGATGCAACTACCTCGACAGAGCGACAAACAAGGAAGAGAGAAATCAATCACTAACCAAGATCCAAATCAAAAGGCAACGACACAAAAAGAGCAGCTAACAACAAAAGGCACCAAAAGACTTAGCCCTCGCGGTGGTTGTCCGCTTTCCTCGGGCTCAAGATAAAACACGAGTGGTTGTCTGGTAAGCGTAAGATCAAGTCATGACGCCGAAATAGCCACACTTCCCTGGTTGATGGTGTCAACCTGTATGGCTTCAAGAGAAAGGGGCTTAGATTCTAGCTTAACTTAGACACACACAGCGGCTTGCGGTCTTTCGATCCGAGTGTCATAGAAATTGATAGGAACCGAAAAGAATGCAAGCGGAAAGGGAAGGCAAACACAACAGGGTTCGGCCTTTGCAGCCTTATACCCCACAAGTCACAACTACGCACGAACAAGAAAGAATGAACAACAATGCAAGATGCAAGAGTTGTGACTTGGTCCCATAGACTTCGACTTGCACGCCATGGAAATTGGCACAAGCAAAAGAGAATGGGACAAGAGAAAGAGGGGGAGGGTTGGCTAGGCCGTCCATATCACGTCCTCGGTAAATATAGTTACTAACGGTCGATCGAGTCGACTCACATGGTTCCAAGGACATGGCATAGACCATAGCTTCACCATCTAGAAGGGTTAGTCCGATCTTTGATCCGATCATCATGGGTAAAGACAGGATCGAACAGAGCGAACTATAAAAGGGATAAAGGGAGTAGTGGTCTTCTTCTCCCAATCCACACGCCATGGCAAAGGTGAGGGATTGGAAAGAAGCGACACACAAGAGAACACACAACACCCAAATCCACTTGTAGGGTACCACGACCTATGTGCACTAAATGCACCTAGACACCCCCTAGGGCCTTAGCGGTGCGGTTGTCACTGCAAGGACCTAAGAAGCGCCACGGTCTAAAATAGGTACAAGCATACGAGGGGCTTGAGCATGAAAGAGCCAAAAGAGGGAATAAGAGAGAAAAAGGATCCACCTTCCTTTGATCCACTGGCCATAGTATCCGACGGCAATCAAAGGAAAAGAATCAAGAGAGCGATAAATAAACACCAAAAGGAAACAAGCAAGCGAAAGGAGATTGGTTCCTCAACACTTCGATCATCACGTCATGGCAAAGGACATGAACCGAAGAAGTTGGAACAAGAGGGCTCAATCCACGTCTTACTAAATCGACGAGGATTGATAAGAGAGGAAAAATCCCTGCATTCTCTCGACCACAAGCCATGGTAACAGACGGAGGTCGAAGGAATAGACACAAGCTCACGGTTCCTCGAACCACACCAACTCGTAGGGAACCACGACCTAGTCCCTTGGTCTAGGTGGTGCAAGCATACGAGGTGGGTAAGACAAAGAGAAGCAAGGGAGGTAAAGTATGATGGTCATTGCGAGACGACTCGCGGCCATGAGCTTTACCTACAAGAGTTGGCATCCGTTGTTTTCACGAAAGTTGTCCCCTAACTCGAATCCCGCTAGACTAGGTCACGGAGGGCTCGCAACGTGTTGATAATAACCACATTGATAACGACATCGACACCGAGTCCAACATGGCCAAATCCTAGGGACAAGGATAGGAGCTAACGATCGTGAACCAATGGGGACAACTAAACACAAGAGACGGGATCGTGTTTGGTGCCATGGCCACAGCGGCATGAACCCACGACCGAACGACCAAATGCATCGCTTCTCAACCGGCTCGAAGGCTCAGTTCACAGAGACAAACAGAACACCACCACACAAGCACAAGGGCAACAAAATGGAGTAACACACATCCATAGCGAGAGAGGTAGATAGACCGGCACGAAGGCATCACACAAGCATAGACAGATAAATATCAGGTATTACTGACAAGTGCAACATGTATGGATACAAATAAAAGCATGAGTATTTGCCGACATCGAGGATGGCGTCGGCAGGTTTCAAGACTCGACCTTGAAGCGGCGAAGGGGACGGAGCCTGCTGCTGGCCACTCCGGGCCGGCTGTGGCCACCACTGGCTGGCCATGGCCAGCTGCTCACAAGCTGCAGCCACTCCTGGAAGGTTGTGGCTGGTTGCGGCTAGCCAAGTGCTTGCTGCTGCTAGCTGGATGTGGCTGCGGCTGGCCGGAAGCTGGCTGCTAGCTGGATGTGGCTGCGGCTGGCCGGAAGCTGGCTGCACGCGACCACAGGAGACCAGAAGGTGGCGGAGCTTCGGTGGATGGCATGGCAAAGCCACAACTTCCCTGAAACAGTGAAGAACGCGGCATGAAGGCCAGCCTCAGACACGAACTGCGACAGGGAGTAAAAAGGTTGAAGCTTTGGGGATTTGCTAGCTCACCGGCAGCGGCTGCAGCGTAGGCGAGGCGGTGTGCTACCCGCCGAGGGAGAGGAGGGTGACGTGGTTCGGCCGGATGTCGACGTTGGGCGCGTAGAGGTTGTCGTGGTGAGCTCGTGGCGGACCAAGCTCGCGGGCAGGCAACGTGGCCTGCGACATCCAGCTTGACGTGCCGAGGTGAGGATAGTGGCGTGGACGCGATAGGGTGGAGCAGACCAGTGCGGATGACGTACTCGGTGGGGGCGTCCCAAGGTGCTTGGCGTGATGGGTAGGGAAGCGTCGAGGCGGCGGCTTCTTTGGCTGGGACGTCGCGGTCGACCGGAGCATGTCGACGAGGTGGAGGCTCAGTGCGGCTGCTCGGCGTGGCTGCGGGTCTCGGCGAGGGCGAGGTGGAGCTCCCGCGTCGCGACGTCGTGGACACGATTCGGCCGGCAGTTGCAGGGGCTCCAGCAGGCGGCGGCCGCTGGCCACGGACGACGGGGTCGCGGCCGGTTCAGTGGAGAAAGGCAGGGGAGAGACGGCGTCGGCGGTTCGTCGGTAGAGGGTGGAGAGGGCTCGGTGGAGTGGCGTCGTGGTAGGCTCGCCACTGTGCCGAGGCAGTGTGCGTGGAGGCCATGGTCGGCCGTAGGTGGCGCAGCTGGCTGCGGTTCCGACGGAGAAGAAGATCGAGCGGCGCAGCTGGGAAGGGAGGGGAAGGAGGAGGGCGGCGGCTGCCGCGGCTCTTTATAGCTGCGGCCAGCTAGGGTTCCAAGGGCGCGGACGGCGAGATGCCTCGACGTCCGTACCCCTGGACGCGTGGCCTGCATCCAAAGGGGAAGGCAGGGGCGGTTGCCGGGGGTGCAGTCGCGCTGCAGCGAGAGAGCGAGCGCTCCACACGGGCGGCTCTGCGGCTTCGCGTCGGGAGCGGGCCAAGACGCGAGCGCGGGTCGCGATCGTGAGGCGCGTGCGCGGTCGCAGGGTAGACCAGGGCGCGTCGCGCGGGCGCGGGGCAGAGCCGTGATGTCCGCGCGCGCGTGAGTCTACTCCGCGGTGGCAGCGACTGTTGCGAAAGGGAGCAGGGCGTGTCCGCCCTAGGGTTTGGGGAGGGGTGTGCTGCTGGGCTTGGTCGCTGACTAGGCTTAGCAGGCCACGGTTGGGCCGATGCGCGCTGGGCCTGGTGGTCGCGGGAGGCGTTGCTGGGCCAAGGGTGGATCAGGCCTGCCTGTGACTTGGAGGAAAAAGGAGAGGGGTGGGGTGGCCTAAGTCCACTAGAGAAGAATGTACTTCCCAATTTACGCTTAAGTAACTAGAGGCTCCGGTTAACGAATTTGATATGGATTCAAGGAACATAAGAGATGCTCGAAAGGATTTTAATATATGAATACATATATATATACATATACATATATATATATAGGTCAAGGAATCATTTGGGAGAAGCTCCAAAAGAACTTGAGAGAGATTCAAGGAGAGGAACTTTGATACGGATTTGAGAGGAGATCACGGATCAAAATTGGATCCATGGTGGAGCTCCCGCGTCGCGACGTCGTGGACACGGTTCGGCCGGCCGTTGCAGGGGCTCCAGCAGGCGGCGGCTGCTGGCCACGGACGACGGGGTCGCGGCCGGTTCAATGAAAAATGCAGGGGTCGTGGCTGTTGCGAAAGGGAGCAGGGCATGTCCGCCCTAGGGTTTGGGGAGGGGTGTGCTGCTGGGCTTGGTGGCCGACTGGGCTTAGCAGGCCACGGTTGGGCCGATGCGCGCGCGGGCCTGGTGGTCGCGGGAGGCGTTGCTTGGCCAAGGGTGGATCAGGCCTGCCTGTGTCTTGGAGGAAAAGGAGAGGGGTGGGGTGGCCTAAGTCCACTAGAGAAGAATGGACTTCCCAATTTACGCTTAAGTAACTAGAGGCTCCGGATAAGGAATTTGAAATGGATTCATGGAACTTAAGAGATGCTCGAAAGGATTTTTATATATGAATACAGGTCAAGGAATCATTTGGGAGAAGCTCCAAAAGAACTTGAGAGAGATTCAAGGAGAGGAACTTTGATACGGATTTGAGAGGAGATCACGGATCAAAATTGGATCCATGGTGGGATTTGACCGAGGATTTTTAATAGAGATTCATAGATATCCGACAGGGGATTGCCCTGGATTTGTGCACTCCAAAACTCCGACGAAAACTCAAAACCCAAAGATAACTCAAGAACACGGGGCAAACACCTACAACTAAATCTATATGCATGCAACGTTTTATCGGTAAACTCTGTTAGGCTAGCTCGGTTAGACCTAACGACTACATGCTTCACACGATACACGAAAAAGTTTTGAAAATCTCGGATTTTTGGTTGTTGGAAAACGCGGGTTGTTACATCACCCCTCCAAATTTTCTATCTAAGCATGTGTGCAAAACTTTGACTCTTACTCATATAAGTGCACATATGTAGAGGGAGTAAACACTATCAAACAAACTTTGAAATGAATGTCCACTTACTCTCATGATATATTGCTTGGACAAGCATTTCAAGTTTAATCAAAATCATATTTCATATTTTTATATTAGGTTGTCATCAATTATCAAAAAGGGGGAGATTGAGAGATCTCTAGTGTTTTGGCAATTGATAAAACTGTTGACACTGAAATTTGGTTTGCTAAGAAATATTACCACGAGATGCGCCACGTTCAAGCAGCTATATGTGAATTATTATTTATGGAATTATACTGAGCAAGATGGGTCTGTTGCAGTGTATCTGTATCTTCGAGATTACACGTGAATGAAATATTTAGCCAAGCTATACAAAGGAATATTACTTAATATATTTTGGGAGAAACGTGACGTCTTGGTCTGCATGACGTGATCAAATGGAAGAAAAGCAAAGGAAAGGAGATTAATGCATGCACGTATCTATTTTGGGCTTCATGGATGGACGTGTCGGCTTATAGTGAAATTTAAATATATGGAAACAGAAGCCGCTAGCCATATGACGCATATGCACGTGATTGGAAAGCTGAATTAAATAGGATTTGGTTTGGCAATTTTGGTATATGTACCTACGGAAAGAAACTGATGAAGACGGTGGACTCTAGAATAATGTACCAAGGGAGGATACGTTGGCCCAAGGAGCTTTATTAAAAAGGATTCTAAACTAGAGTATTCCTTTTTGTTTAGATATTTCTTTGAAGGCAAGTTTGTACGTCATGACCAGCTAGGGTTATTAGCCCACGGGTATAAATATAAACCCCCGATCATTGTAAAGATCATCTATCAAACAATCAATCAATATGCATCTTTTCGGCTTCACGCCAAACCTTATGAGTAGGAGTAATGTAGGTACGGCGATTTCATCGTCAGCATAGCTAGGTGTCATCCGGTGGACGCAGGAATTGATTTCTGTCTAAACTCAGCATCATCCGGTGGACGTCAAGCGCTCGGTTAAATTAAGTATCATTCGATAGATGCAGACTTAATCTGGACAAAGATTAGTTATCGGTTTGAATCTATGTTCATGGGGCTACATTGCTTCAATCTCACATGACTCGTGGTTTCAAGCTAGTTGTTGGCTCTATTAGATTGACGATCTAATAGATTCATTAAGTTATAGATATTGTCTATTATGCATCATTTAATCTATTGGAACAATATCCTGCCCAATCTCAAGAAATGGATTGGCTCATGTTTTATTTTCCATCTAGATCTATTGTATCCAATGCTTTCATTCTTACACGTATTGAGGTAGTAGATCCAAGATCTTATCGGCTAATTCTTTGGTTGCGGTTGTCACATGTTGTAGGTTCGAGACATACGTTCAGTCATTAGATTGGTCTGAGAGTGGTTGGATCTAATTTAACATACGTGGTACGGCTGCATCTACCGGACCCCACTGTCACGTGTGTTGGGTTATGTCTGTCTAATCTTAGATCCATTCGAGGCTAAGTGTATGGATCTTGTTCAAGCCTCATAGATCCTATATCGGCTAACATAGCCGATCTGGTTGTGCTTTATTCATATGATGCATGTGCATAATTGTCTTAATCTATTAGATCTATTAAATGTACTGGACATGGCTTGGTTTGTTTACTTTTATGGCTGCATAGAAACACCCCAATACTAGTAAACAGGTCAGGTTATCGGGTTAATTGTCATCATGGCTGTATGGGAACACACCTATGTTGACGGTTAATCTTTATCTGATATGCTTAGTAGGTTTGATAGTTTGAGTCAATAGATATTGCATTTATCACATCCTTACTTTATTTATCGACGAGATCGGCTAATTATATTTTTTATTGATGATGTACCATAAATAGCCGTTTGCACCTTTTTATTATGATTTACATTGCTAGGAATTGACTCTCTAGTCAATTTTCTTTAACCATCGGCTATTTGAGAGTCGCACATTCATGGAGCTGTCCGGCAAACAACCGACAGGTTCCATAATTGGACAGTTTTATCTCCTTGTCAATTGTAGGTCACATTGATTAGCACACCTGAGATCAATCCCCAAAGTGGCCTAAGCCTCTTTAGAGGTTTAGGAGATCAAGCTCTGCTGCTGCACGGTCTCCGCAGGCCTTGCGCGATGCTGACGCCAGAAGACCCCATTTTTGGCGTCAACAGAAACCTAGGTACTAACCTAGCTCTAAGTGAATGAATAGGTTTAGTACAAAAAAGGTGAAGAGGCAATTTGATGGAGCAAGCAAGGAGGCAAAATTGTGTAAGCCACTTGGACAAAGGTGACAAGGGAGAGACCCTAAAGATATACAAGGCAAAGGTATAAGCTAGTGCTTTTCTATTTTGGTGATCAAGACACCTAGTGGGTGTGATGACATTTAGGATAAGTAACCGTACTATTAAGAGGGGAATATGGTATGTGGTTGCAATTGTTAAGTGCCATTAGGTGAATCAAATCATGCATTTCATTTAACCCTAATGAGCAACCCTTGAAAAACTTGCTAAAATTTGCTAATACACGAGCACAAGTAGTGAAGCACTTGGTGTTGGCACATGAGAACAAGGGAAGAACATAGAAGTGAAATATGTTCTGTTTAAGGGCTCCGGACCAGATGCAGGGAAAGGTAGTCTGATGGCCAACCCTAGCTACTGGTTGCTTCACTAGAAGCTCCGGACCAGGTGTACTGTGGTGCTCCGGACCATAGTCGTTTGGTTCGGTTGCTCAGTCTCAGCCGCGAGCAGTGATCGACGAGGCGTTGGACCTTAAGGTTTGGTCCAGAGGTGAGATCCGACGCAAAGTCCGATGAGTTGGAACTCTCTGTACTGCGTTAGACCAAGGACATAGCGTCGGACCAAGGGGTCTCCAGACCATTGAAAGGAGTCCGACGGTTGGCAGTTTTGCGCGCCAACGGCTAGTTTCAAATCTGAAAGAGACGCGTGGCGATCACTGGAGGCGTTGGACTAGAGCATATGGTCTGATGGCCTCGACAAGTGGTCCGATGCTCACTTTTCTGGCAGGCTCCTTGTGAGGGGATATTTAAGGTGTTTCGCCGGCTCAAGCTCTCTCTCTTGCACACTTGGACATTGCATACACTTTGTGAGCTTGTGACACACACTCCCACTCATCTCATACTTGATTTTTCATCCATTTATGAGATTTGAGTGAAATAAATTCATTGCATGAAGTGAGTTCATCTAGTGGCACTTGGGAGTTGTTTCTCGCTGCGGTATTCTTGTTACTCTTGATGATTGCCATCACCTAGACTGTTTGGAGCAGCGGAGGTGGTTCGAGAAGCTTGGTGATTGTGCTTCGTCGACTACAAGTGATTGTAAGGGGTTCTTGTGCCTTCCCCGTGGGAGATCGCAATTGGCAACTCTAGTGGATTGGGCGTGGCTTGTGTGAGCCTCATCTTGTGTTGGTTGTGCAGCACCCGGTGACGGGTTTGGCATGTGATGCCAATTAGCGTGTGAACCTCCAAGTGAGTGACTCACCACAACGAGGACTAGCTAGTTTGCAAACTAGTGAACCTGGGTAAAAAATCGAGTGTCTCCTTGTCTTCTATTGTGATTGATTGGATTTCTTGGTGATCACTTGATTAGATAATCCCCTACTCTACACGGTGGTATAACCATTCAATCTTACTCTCTTAGTTCTTTTACTTGCTTAGTAGAACTATTAGGTTGTGCTAGTTGTTTAGTCTCTCTAGTGTTAGCTACCTTGTTCTAGTTAGTTTTGCTAGTGTAGTTCTAGCTCCTTGTAGTAGCTCTTTAGTGTTCTAGAACTTTATTAGGATAGAATTGCTAGATAGGTGGCTTCGCATCGCCAAGTAGGCTAGCGCAACACTTGCTTCACCGCTTATCTTACTAACGTGTTGTTGAGTTTCTTTGTAGTCTTTAAATTAGGCTATTCACCCCCCCCCATCTAGCCATCCTTAGGACTATTCAAAACCTACAATTCTAAAGAACTATGCTTGTTACTAACCATGAGCTAGAAGACCATGAGCATCCAAGAGTGTCCTTGAGCAATCCGGTGAAGAGGAGCCACAACAATGGAGGTCAAGAGAGCAGCCGCAACAATGGAATAGAGCTTACTGTTTTGTTTCCGTTGAGATAGAGAGGAGGGAGGATATCGAGATATTTATACTGTTCACAGTTCACATGCGGTTCAAGCCAAAAACTGGCAGTGAATCCCATCATCACTGTCGGTTCATGGCTTGAACCGACAGTGAACCGCCAGAGACGCTTCACTACCGGTTCAAGCCACGAACCGGCAGTGATGATGAGCTTCACTGCCGGTTGGTGGCTAACTCCAATCATTTGGGGCCTGTGAGAGTTTGAACCGGTAGTGAAGGTTCATCCCGCTAGCCCAACACAAACCCGCAGTGATGGGCCGGCAGGGATGTTAGATTCTGTAGTAGTGTTATGACTTTTTCCTTTGTCTCGAATGGTTGAAAGACAACAACTTTTGATTCGGGAACTATTTTTCTAATTCCGTACAAGTTTGATATAGGAGGTTTTTCAATATTTTCAAAAGAAAACTTAAAGTCCTCATATGGTACTCTCGTGTCACTCAAATGGCATATGATTTGTTACCAAAGCATATTTAAATTGCCTTTATTTTTCCTACTTCTATTGACATATGTGGAGTTTTGGGTAGGATAAAAGATGCAACATACTTCCTCCGTTTCAATTTATATTTTGTTTGACTTTTTTGACCTCAACTTTAACCACTCGTCTTATTCAAAAATTTGTGCAAACATAGTCAAATTTAAGTCATTCATGTAGCCTATTTATTAAATAAGTAAGTCACGCCAAAAGAAATGATATTTTGCACAAAGATTTGAATAAGACGAGTGGTCAAACTTTGGGTTGAAAAAGTCAAACGAACTATAATTTCAAACGTATTAAGTACTTACCTTGCATATGTTGTAAAGTCAAATTCCAGATTTATAGGAGAGAAATATCATATTCTTAGATTCAGATGTGTATGTGTGTGGATTGTTGGGAGTATGCCCTAGAGGTAATCATAGAGATGATTGTATTTCTTGTATCCATGCCATATTATGAGTTCAATGATATCCATTTAAAACAATTTGTATCGATTAGCAATTATGTGAATTGCTTGTGAAACTCTTTTACTTGTATGGTTATTCTAAAGTTGTCCCTGGTTGGAGTTCGTGCTAGAATGCACATGAACATTAGATCAGCAGATTATTAGTTGATGACTATGTTTCACAAGTCATGGACATAGAGATGTCAAACTAATAATGTTGGCACATGTGTGACATGGGGCTGGACAGACCCGACCTGAGATTGTCTCTATTCACATCATGTACGTTATGTCCTTAGACCTGAGATTGTCGTATGTACTCAAGATGTGAAACGGCCTACTTAGGGACTACCAAACGCTACTCCGTGATTGGGTAGTTATAAAGGTAGCTTTTGGGTTTGTCAGGAAGCATGCTGTGAGACATAGTCAATCAAGATAGTCGATCGAGAAGGGATTTGCCACTCTCAATGTGAGAGAGATATCACTGGACCACTTGAATAATTAGATCATGAAATGCATGGCCGTGCTTGGGTTAAGTGGTAACCTATAAGTTGGACCAAATATCGTTGGCAAGTGAATAATATGTGTATGGTTTTGTGGTGGTTCGTCTGATATGATCATTGCGTATGCATAGGAGTTAACATGCCTTGCTATATACCGCTATCAACTATTGGTCAAGTAGGAGTACTCAGGCCATGTCTATGTACACGTGAACCCATAGGGTCGCACGCTTAAGGGGCTGGAAGCCTAATTCAGGTTGGACCTAAATTAGACTAGGTTTAGGGTTTCTAATGGGCCTCCAACGTGGGAGCTCATTAGGATGCCTATATAAGCAAGGGGAGGGCAGGGGGCGAGTAAGTCGATCCACGCCTTTTGGCAGCTGCCGTCGCCCTCCCCACGCTCACGCCTAGTACTCCTCGTGGACCTAGCAGTCCGGAGGCGTGACGATTCCTCCCTACATGTGTGGGATTCCTCGGAGGTCCTACATCTGTGGCGCAAGGACGGAACCTGGTCGCAGGTGGTCGTGACTAGTCGGCACCTGGTCGGAAGTGGTCGGAAGCTGGTCGGAGCTAGTCGGGGACCTGCTCGGATGATCTGCACGTGGACGGACATGATGGATGACCACACAACTGCACTGCACTGCTGCGACACATTCGACTTCATCAAGTCGTCTCCGCTGCACTTGCGCGTCTTGCGGTAATCCCGTGATCTATGACTAGCTCTTGTTCCTGGTTTATGGGGTAGAAAAATTTTGTTTTCCGGCTAGCGTAGCAACCTCATAATCCTATAGTGGTATCGGAATGGTTAGATGCCTCGTTATAGATTCGGGTATATGCATATGGAGATATCTACGTTTGTAGATCAATCTATGGTCATGGTTCGTGATCTTACCACATTGGTATTGTAACGATCTACTCGTACCGGTCGGAATTCCGTCATCCGAGTTAAGTGATACATGTAAACTCAATTACGTTGAGTAGGAGATCAAGAATATTGATCGAATTGAACCTAGGTCAAGTCCCAGGCGCATACGATGCGCGACGGCGACGGATTGGATCCGCCATCAGAAGGGATATTTGCATAAAAGTGATGTTCGGTAAAACGGCCATAACTTTTGCATATGAACTCAGATTGAGACAAACTTTAAAAGAAAATCGTGCGCCAGAAAATTTTGCATTCGTCGCCCTCAGCCCTTGGCAATTTTGACAATTTTAGATTTGCAAAATCTGGCCTAGAAAATTGAGTTTTTGGCGTTTTAAGTTTAGATGTTGGAATCGGTTAACTCTATTTTGTAGGGATTCATGATTGGTATAGCCCTTATGTGTATGTGATGCATGTATGTGATTAATTCATGGCTTGCAAGTCATGATTATGACAATATGGCTAGAGCCACAGATATTGTCCATTCATATGTAAAGGCCTGCGTGCCAATCTGTGATGATCCTATCTGCGACCATGTAATTTTATTTCATTGTCCTGCGGTAGTGATAGATAGTCTTGGTGGACTCATCATGGAAGGATGTCATACTTGAATCCTGGAGATGGTAATCACCATGATGAACAGATTGATGGAGATGGAGATCCCCAATGGAACAATGGGCTATACCAAGTCATATCTGTGTTCATGTCGTTCTTAGTGTGTTCTACTTTCACAAGCGATAATGTTTTTGTCTAAAAATGCGGTAGTGAAGTAGAACGATCCCTCAGCAATGTTTAAGTTGTAATGCTTCCCCAAACCTTGCACTGTCACATGTCTTGTACGATCGGTGGTGGGTCTATGAAATTAGGGTGCCACTGATTTTCCATGACTAGACATGTTCATGTCGGACACTTACAAGCAGAAGGTTTGGTTACTTGAACAAGGTTATCCTAATGGTTAGGGACTTTGGAGCATTAGTTTTTGGTAACACAAGCACAGAGATGCCACCCAACAACAAGAGTCATATGTGATATGATTAGCAAGGAGTTGCTTACCGATCTACCATATCGCCTAGCGGTGATGCTAAAGCTCACTAGTCGACTTGTTAGATGTGGGTCTTGAATCACTAAGTTTCAATAGAGGGATATTGATTTTAGTGGGAGTAGATTCTATTAAAAGTTTAATATGATCTACTCCGTCTTGGATACTTTTGTCTTAGTTTTTTTGCATTACTTTTGTTGTAGATGGCTCCCAGCAATCAACCGTTTACTTTACGTTCAATTCTTGAGAAAGATAAGTTGAATGGAACAAACTATGTGGATTGGATACGCAACCTGAGAATTCTTCTCAGGGCTGAGAAAAAGGAAGATATTCTAGACACCCATTGACACAAAATGTGACGCACTGAGCCCAACACACAGCAAGCCGGAAAGCGTAGCTTCAATCGGGTGCCCGGGTGTTTCGGAGTCCGGAAACGTGCCAGTCAGTTTGACCTGAAACTAACAAGGGATGAAAATTATTAGATATAAAATTGGAACATGCCGGATGACACCAGACAATTTCATATATACGGCCCTGAAGCCAATTATGACGACATATAGCTATAGAAGCTATCTGCCAACAAGTTTTATAGATCATTCGGCTAAAACAAACAATAAGCATGTGAAAAAGTTGGTAGCCGAACGTGCATTGCATGAAAAAGTACGTATCGACGAATCATAATTAACTATGAGTTAAAGCATAACCAAGCTCGGCAAATCCAACTGAGTTGGGGTCCATGATGAAGGAACATATAAGAAAACACGATTAAACTAATCTAAAGTCTGCGTCTGCCACACGACACCCAACATTATCAAAGCTTAAACGTGGTTAACATGTATGAACCCGCAACACGTAACAATCTAGATCTAAACTAATTCGGCTACTATGACCATGAGATCTATTCGTATGAACAATATGATTAACTATTAAAACAAGAATAGATCTATAAGAAAAGATAAAGCCGAACCGTATCAATCTAGATTGGGCAAAAGGGTGTTGCAAATATAAAACATGCAACATGTAGTAACTTGATGAATCTACTAGATCTTGTCAAATCTAATAGAGCCGATAACTATCTTGCTTTTGCTAAGCATATCGAGCAAGCACCTGCCGCACGATGTGTACTCATAAACGAAACATCAGCGAAGACTTCTTGATTGTCAAGCAAAGATCCGCCGCACGATCATTGAAAACAAACAAGACTACTTGCATCAACATCTAAATCCACCGCATGATACTAGACATGATAGCAAGGTTGCCGGGACTTACGAAGGTCGACGGATCGATGATTCCTCTCGAAGAACTCGATGACACGACAAAGAACTCGAAGTTGGCACGGGGCCGGCTGTATTGTATTGGTTGTGAATAGTTTTTACAAAGGCCAAGGGCTTATATTTATACCCTGGTGATAACATGAGTCCTAAAAGGACAAGATTACAAAACATTAAAGGCAAAACATGACATCTAACCCTATCCTTTCCTTCGGGATCTTTATTTCCTTCATCGTCGCGAAGTCTGTTGCCCGATTCGGTTCTCGCTTGCCGTCTTTATCGCTTCTTCAACGAAAACCTTCCTTTCTAAAATAGCCGACCACATGATTATTTAGCCGAACCTTTGGCAACTAGCCGATTGCTTGGATTTTTGCTGACTCCTTTGGAGACTAACCAACCGCACACGCGTTTGCCGAATACTCTGAGTTTTGTACTAGCCTACCTGTCATTCTATCGAGCATACCAAAATCTAGTGTTAACACATGCCCCCTCAATTTTGGGATAAAAGTCATTTTGTCCTGAAATTGACTGCAAGTTCTCCCCCCTTTTTTTTCTTTTACACACCTCGGTCTGTATGACAATGTAATGAGCTTTTATTCTCCCGACTAGAACATAGCCGACAATATTTAGCTTCCTGAATCGAAGAAAATAGCAGATTGCTCCCGTCTCCCTGACTAGGAAATGGCCGACCGCTCCTATCCTTCTGCCTTAAGGAAATAGCCGACCAACTCTTGATTTACCCGAGCTTGGCCCAGTCCAGTAACGGCCCATCCAAGTGGGAAAACCCCAACTCGTCGCTTGGTATTCCATTCGGCTTATAAATAAACCCTCTTTCTACTACTCTAGTTACAGTCAAACACTTTCTCGCCTCCGTCTCCTTTTCTTCTCTTGCTCAATCCAGAAGGAAACCCTAGCCTGCACAGTAACTTCACCAAATCCATCAATGGAGGGTCGTAACCCTGGCAAGCGACCTGCAGAAGTGGAAGAAGTGACATCCCGGCTAGTCATCCGTCGTCGTATGAGGTAAACTGATCTCTGACCATCTTTTTTACCCCATCACCTTTCTGAGTTTTTATTATTATTCTCTATTTCCAAAAGGGATGAAGTTGACCCTTTTGACGGCGCTAGTGCTCCTTCAACAGCGCTCGGGGTGTCGGATGAGGAATCTGTGATGGATCCTCTTGCAGAACTAGTTGCGGCGAAGAAAAAGATTAGCCAAATGGAATGCTTGATTGCCGATTTCCAAAAAGCACTTCTTGATGCCGAACAGGCGGCTGAGGAGAATAAGGAAGAGGCCAAGAAAGCTGTTGAGCAAATCACCGGTGAGCAAATACTACTTACTTTTCACCCATTTGTGTGATGTTCCAGGGTCCGATTGCCTTTCCACTCTTCCAGATTTGTCAACGAGACTAGAAGCTCTTCAGATGGCAGGGAACGACATCGCCAATCTTGTGAACGCTGCCGGCGAGACAGTCATTGAGAGGGTAGAAAATTTCTACCCGAAGGTGACTGAAGTGGCTTACCAGGGCATTGAACTTGGTGCCACACTCTCCCTTGGTGCCGTTCAAGCTTACACCGGCCAAGACTTCCGCGACCCTGATGTGTTCAAGGAAGATATCGTGGAAGAAATGGTGACTAACTCTGACGCCATGGAGACAGTAGGAAAGATTATCAGTGGAGCCTCCAATCCTCATTATGTAATCCACAAAGTTCGTGATCAATGAATTGTATCTAAAATGCAGTCTTGTTGACAGCTTTGTAAATATGATGAACCACTAGACTTCCGATCCATTGTTTCTTCTG
Organism: Microstegium vimineum; assembly: GCA_022036555.1. Lineage (NCBI taxonomy): Eukaryota > Viridiplantae > Streptophyta > Magnoliopsida > Poales > Poaceae > Microstegium > Microstegium vimineum. The sequence goes on from CM039121.1 coordinate 11,604,253, forward strand.
AGATGAATCCATCGAGATTCATTTTTGTATCTCTAGAATGTATCTTTATTTGTATTTCTGTTTGCGTTGTAATGTAATCAGCCTTTGGTATTCCTCCTTAAAACACAGCCAATTGCCTCTAGTTTACAGATAGCCGATTGTTTTCGTTTCCCCTGTCATGAATTATTTTGAGAGTGATGAACCTGATGATTGTTGCTCGAATCCGTATGACACCGCCTTGATTGTGTTTAAAATTTTTTTGCTCTAAAGGTGACACACATCGCGTCGGCTATTCTCTAAGTCCTTAGAGTCTTTTTTCGGCTAAAGGCGATATCTGCATCTCGGCTATTCCGTGTACAAAGCTTCTTAAGTCTGTTTATGCACCAACCTCGACACTGGGATGAAATTTCTTAAGAAATCTCCCATTAATAGCTCTAGTAAATTCTTCTCCTAGTAGAGTCTTCAAGATATACGCATTACCAGGTGCACACCTCACTATCCGAAAAGGTCCTTCCCAGTTCAGAGACCATTTGCCGAACGTTTTATCCTTTGTCCCAATCGGCAGTATAGTTTTCCAACCTAAATCTCCCTCTACAAATTGCTTCTCTTTGACCTTTCTGTTGTAATACTTGGCAACACGTAATTTGTTTTTCTCAATATTCTCCAACGCTTTAAGACGAACCAAATGTAAATCCTCCAATTCATGCATCATCAGATCCCTATAATCTTCTTTCTTCAAATCATTTTGCAATGTAACTCGCCTGGAACCCGACTGCAGCTCCCATGGTAACACAGCATGATGCCCATAAACCAACTCGTAGGGAGACGCCCCAGTAGACCCATGACAAGCCATTCGATAAGCCCATAAAGCCTCATTAAGAACCGAATGTCACTTCTTCGGTTTTTCATCGATCTTCTTCTGAATAATTTTAATCATGATTTTATTTGATGCCTCAGCTTGGCCATTCGCTTGTGCATAATAAGGAGAAGAATTATATAATTTGATTCTCATGTCTTCGGCAAAATCACAAAACTCAGATGAAATGAATTGAGTTCCCTGATCTGTCGTTATAGTCCGAGGAATTCCAAACCTGTGAATTATATGCTCCTTAACAAAATTGATCATGTTTTCTGATGTAACCTTCTTCAAAGGAATAGCTTCAACCCACTTTGTAAAATAATCAGTAGCTAACAGCACAAACTTATGTCCTTTGCTAGAAGGAGGATTAATCTGACCAATTAAATCCATGCCCTATCCTCTAAATGGCCAAGGCTTGATAATTGGGTTCAAAGCCGATGCTAGAGCTCTCTGAATGTTGTCAAATCTCTAACAATCTTGACACCCCGTGTAATATTCAAAACAATCTTCAAGCATGGTCGGCCAAAAATAACCAGTTCTACTAATTATCCACTTCATTCGGTAAGCCGATTGATGTGCACCAAACACTCCTTCATGTACTTCATCCATCAGCTCTCTGGCCTCTCCTTTACTCAAGCACTTGAGGAGTACCCCATCTATAGATTTATAGTACAACTGATCATCAAGGAGCACAAACTTGAGGGCTTTGTATCTGAGCTTTCGGGAAACTTTCTACGATGGATTCTTTAAGTAATCGGTAACTTCGTTTCTCCAGTCATCAATTACCCGATTCTCATCCAAAGCGCTAATCTCTTGATCCTCTCGGTATCCTAAAGAAGTTTGAGCCAGTTTATTTGCTTCTTCATTATACCCCCTAGGGATATGATGCTGTTGACACCGTTTTTCGACACGTGTCAAGTGGGCTAAGGCTTGACTGGTCAGAGGCCGTTCTCCATCGGCATCGGGAAAATTCTGAGCCAATGTTGCCGATAAGACTGCTGTAGAGGACCAAATGTGTTGCCGATGGAGGCTAGATGATCTTTGCTGACAAAGTCAATTGGTGAAGTCTTATTGAAGCTAATTGCCAATGAAGTCATTGTCGATGCCCGGTGAAGAGTCATTGCCGATGGCTGATGAAGAGTCATTGCCGATTGTCGATGAGATCATTGTCGATTATCGATGAGGAATTATTGCCGATTGCCGATGAAGGGTGGTTGCCGATTGCCAATAGGGGATTTACCCGCACGAGGTCACCAGTCGGAAATGTTGCCGATTGCCGATCGGGAAAGTAACTTAGCGCTTGGTGGCAGCAGAGGGTTACTGGTGGTCAAAAGAAGGAAGGCGCAGATTAAAGGGATATGCCGATGGAAAGCTTCCATCGAGGAAAAGTATAAGGAAACTGGTGTTTTGTACCAGTATTATTATAATAGTTTGAGTCCGACTCTTGCATGAGTCGTTTATTTTCCTTTAAAATAGATGTGTTTGTTTAGGAAATAAATATTGTTATCCGGCTCATGTGTGAGTCAGTTTCCTTTAAAGTAGGGGTTTGTTTTAGGAAAGATACGTGTCGTGTCTTTGTACAACTCTCCATGCGGGAGTATAAATATGTGTCCGAGGGCTATGGAATAAACAATCAATCCAATTCAAAACAAATCAATTTTATCTTATTCTACCTTTTATCGCAATTTACCCTTTTATGCATTAGTTATAGTTTTCAACGAGTTCTTCAAGCTTTTGACGGGCTGCATCATCTTGATCTCCGTCAAATCCTTGCTAGTTCCGCATGGGAGTACCTCTGAGCTTTAGCAATCCGGGCGCATCGTTGTTTGCCTCGTTCAGCTCTGCTCTAGTTACCCTTGATCAATCTGAGCCTTGACGTCCGAGCGCATCGTTGTCGTCTCGTTCAGCTTGTTCTAGTTATCATCCTTGTTGATTGATTGGTCAAATCGACTGGCACGCCTCCGAAATACCGAGCTTTGGGTAATATCCCGAGGTGTTCACAGATCTGACGCTTTTTGTGTCAACACCTCTTTTGGCACCACCGGTGGGACCCGATTATACAGATCTACACATTCGGCATGGGTGATCACGCCGATGTCAACAAGAGGAATGTCATTGAAGTTTCTGAGGCCGATCTGAAAGATGATCAGAAGCAGGCCATGGAGCAGGCTATGGAGGAATACAAGCAGCTGTATCTCAAGTCCTTCAGCCTCAGCAGGAGCAGCGAAGCAATTCAGAACAAGATCCGTCGTTGCCACGGCAGGTCACGTACGAGCCAACCGGTAAGCTAC
>CM039121.1:11607481-11635678 GCA_022036555.1 Microstegium vimineum
TTAAAGGAAAAAACGACATCTAACCCTAGCCTTTCCTTCGGGATCTTTATTTCCTTAATCGTCGTGAAGTCTATTGCCCGATTCGATTCTCGCTTGCCGTCTTTATCGCTTCTTCAATGAAAACCTTCCTTTCTAGAATAGCCGACCGCATGATTATTTAGCCGAACCTTTGCTAACTAGCCGATTGCTTGGATTTTTGCTGACTCCTTTGGAGACTAACCAACCGCACACGCGTTTGCCGAATACTTTGAGTTTTGTACTGGCCTACCTGTCATTCTATCGAGCATACCAAAATCCAGTGTTAACACACCCCAATACCAGATGACCCTGCTGATAATGCACTTGCTGCAGAGAAAACCTCTTACAAGAAAGCATATGATGCTGATCTTGAAGTAGGTTGCCTTATGCTCGCTTGCATGGATCTAAATCTCCAGATGCAGTTTGACAATAATCATGCAGCATACGATATGATCATTGCGCTTAATGATATGTTCCAGACTCAAGCCAGGACTGAAAGGTTCAATGTTTCCAAGGCTTTTGTCGAGACCAAGCTTGCAGAGGGCGTAGCAGTTGGCCCACATGTGATCAAGATGGTTGGTCACACTCAGAGATTGGAGAAGCTAGGCTTCCCAATGGGCCCAGAGTTGGCCACTGATTTCATACTCACGTCTCTTCCCCCTAGCTATGGGAACTTCATCTCGAACTACCATATGCATGGGGCAGAGAAGGGCTTGAATGAATTGTACGACATACTTAAGACAGCAGAAGCTGATATCAAGAAAGGTGCTGGCAGTAGCCATGTGATGGCAGTCCAAAACAAGCCTAACTTTAAAAGGAGGGCTTGGAAGAAGAAGAAGGCGAAGGCTAAAGATGAGATCTCTAAGCCAAACCCTCCTCCTACGCCCAAGGCCAATGGACCAGTTGCTAAAGCTAAATGCTTTCATTGTAAAGGGGTAGGTCACTGGAAAAGGAACTGCAAGTTGTACTTGGAATCCTTGAAGGATGGCGGCAGTAAAGGTACTACCGCTGCTTGTACACTTGTTGTTTATGTTACAGACATTTTCTCTGCTGATTCTTATATTAATTCTTGGATATTTGATACCGGATCGGTTGCTCATATTTGCAAAACGATATAGGGAATGATAAGAAGTAGAAGCATGAAAAGAGGAGAAGTTGATTTCTGCGTGGGCAACAATGCAAGAGTTGCTATGCTGAACATTGGGACGATGCAACTTCACCTCCCGTCAGGATTTATCATGAAGTTAAATAATTGTTATTTTGTTCCTACTTTAAGTCGAAACATTGTATCACCTTCATGCTTGATGAAGGATGGTTATTCATTTGCGAGTAAAGACAATGGTTGTGTGATCTCAAAGAATAACATGTTTGTGGCTTTTGCATCCATTATGAATGGGTTGTTTATTTTAAATCTTGATGATATACCTATCTGTAATATTAATGTTAAAAGCCCTCGGCTTAATGAGTTAAGTCCTACCTATATATGGCATTGTCGTTTAGGTCATATAAGTGTGAATCGTATGAACAAGCTCCATGCTGATGGGCTTCTAACTTCGTTTGATTTTGAATCATACGAGACATGTGAGGCTTGCTTGTTAGGTAAGATGACCAAGTCACCTTTCAAAGGTTTTCCTGAGAGGGCGGCAGACTTGTTGGAACTTGTACATACTGATGTATGTGGACCAATAAGTACGACAGCTAGAGGCAGATTTCAATACTTCATAACCTTCACTGATGATTTTTAGTAGATATGGATATGTCTACTTAATCAAACATAAGTCTGAGACATTTGAAAAGTTCAAAGAATTTCAGAATGAAGTAGAGAATCGACATGGCAAGAAAAGCCTTGCGATCTGATCGTGGAGGTGAATATTTGATCCACGAGTTTAGCAATCATCTAAAGAGTTGCGGAATAGTTCCATAGCTTACGCCACCTGGAACGCCTCAGAGAAACGGCGTGTCCGAGTGACGTAATCGGACTTTGTTGGATATGGTTCGCTCTATGATGAGCAAGTCAGACCTACCACCCTCGTTTTGGGGATATGCTCTAGAAACATCTGCTTTCACATTGAATAGGGTACCGTCTAAGTCCGTAGTTAAGACACCATATGAGATATGGACTGGTAAGAGTCCCAATTTGTCTTTTCTAAAGATTTTGGGTTGTGAAGTTTATGTTAAAAGACTTATGTCAGATAAACTAACACCCAAGTAGGACAAATGCTTTTTTGTGGGATATCCAAAGGAAACTTTAGGGTATTATTTCTACAACCGATCAGAGGGCAAAGTGTTTGTTGCTCGGAACGGTATTTTCTTAGAGAAAGAGTTTCTCAATAGAGAGAAATGTGGACAAAAGGTGTATCTTGAAGATGTTCAAGATGAGCCAATAGGGAATGACTCTACGAGTGATGCTAATGTAGCAGAACAAGTTGAGATACATGTGGCAATAGAAACACCGCCACAACCACGAAGGTCAGCAAGAATCCGTGAGGCACGTGGGGAAGTGTTATTGTTAGACGATGACGAACCTATGACATACGCGGAAGCAATGATGGACCCAAATTCCGAGGAATGGCAAAGTGCCATGAGATCTGAGATAGATTCCATGGGAGACAATCAAGTTTGGAACTTGGTTGACCCACCCGATGGGGTTAAACCTATTGAGAGCAAATGGATCTATAAAAGAAAAAGGATATGGATGGAAACGTTCATGTATATAAAGCTCGACTTGTTGCAAAAGGTTTTCGGCAAGTTCAAGGAGTTGACTATGATGAGACATTCTCGCCGGTAGCGATGCTTAAATCTATCCAGATCATTCTAGCAATTGTAGCTTATTTCGATTATGAGATTTGGCAGATGGATTTTAAACAGCCTTTCTAAATGGAAATTTGGAAGAGGACGTGTATATGATACAACCTCAAGGTTTTGTTGATCCTAAGAATGCTGGAAAAATATGCAAGCTAAATAAATCCATTTATGGGTTAAAGCAAGCATCTCGGAGTTGGAACATTCATTTTGATGAAGTGGTCAAAGGGTTTGGCTTCCATCAGAATGAAGAAGAACCTTGTGTTTACAAGAAGGAAAGTGGGAGCGCTGTAGTATTTCTAATCTTGTATGTGGACGACATACTATTGATTGGGAATGACATTCCTATGTTGCAATCCATAAAGACTTCACTGAATAATAGTTTTTCTATGAAGGATTTAGGAGAAGCAACATACATTGTGGGCATCAAGATCTATAGAGATAGATCAAAAAGGCTTATAGGACTAAGCCAAGATACGTACATTGACAAGGTGTTGAAACGGTTCAACATGGAACAATCCAAGAGAGGGTTCTTGCCTGTGTCACATGGTATGCGTTTTAGCGAGAAGCAGTGTCCTATGACAGCTGATGAGCAGAAGCGCATGAGTAAGGTTCTATATGCTTCGGCCATTGGTTCCATCATGTATACCATGATATGTACTCGCCCAGATGTCTCATATGCTCTAAGTGTGGTGAGCAGATACCAAGCTAATCCAGGTGAGAGTCACTGGACGCTTGTTAAAAACATCCTTAAGTACTTGAGAATGACTAAAGATGTGTTCCTAATCTATGGAGGTGACAAGGAGCTCGTTCTAAATGGTTACACCGATTCCAGCTTCCAAACTGACACAGATGATTCACAGTCTCAATCAGGTTTTGTGTTCACAATAAATGGTGGTGCTCTAAGTTGGAAAAGTTCCAAGTAGGAGACGGTGACCGATTCTACAACAGAAGCCGAGTACATTGCAGCTTCTGCCGCTGCAAAGGAAGGTGTTTGGATGAGGAGGTTCCTCATTGAGCTTGGTGTGTTTCCGAATGCGTCTAGCCCATTGAATCTACATTGTGACAACAATGGGGCGATTGCACAGGCTAAGGAGCCTAGGAATCACCAGAAGAACAAACATGTACTGCGGAAAATTCATCTCATTCGAGAGTTCGTCGGTCGAGATGAGATCAAGATGTGCAAAATACATATGGATTTGAATGTTGTAGATCCTTTGACAAAGGCTCTTCCACAGCCTAAGCATGAGGCGCACATGAGAGCAATGGGTATTAGATATCTTCGAGATTAACTCTAGTGCATGTGGGAGACTGTTGGGAGTATGCCCTAGAGGTAATCATAGAGATGATTGTATTCCTTGTATCCATGACATATTATGAGTTCAATGAATATCCATTTAAGACAACTTGTATCGATTAGCAATTATGTTAATTTCTTGTGAAACTCTTTTACTTGTATGGTTATTCTAAAGTTGTCCATGGTCGGAGTTCATGTTAGAATGCACATGAACATTAGATCAACACATTATTAGTTGATGACTATGTTTCACAAGTCATGGACATAGAGATGTCAAACTAATAATGTGGGCACATGTGTGATATGGGGCTGGACAGATCCGACCTGAGATTGTCTCTATTCACATAATGTACATTATGTCCTTAGACCTTAGATTGTCGTATGTACTCAAGATGTGAAACGACCTACTTAGGGACTACCAAACGCTACTCTGTGACTGGGTAGTTATAAAGGTAGCTTTTGGGTTTGTCGGGAAGCATGTTGTGAGACATAGTCGATCGAGAAGGGATTTGTCACTCTCAATGTGAGAGAGATATCACTGGACCACTCGAATGATTAGATCATGAGTTGGACCAAATATCGTTGGCAAGGGAATAATATGTATATGGTTTTGTGGTGGTTCGTCTGATATGATCATTGCGTATGCATAGGAGTTGACACGTCTTGCTAGAGGCCGCTATCAACTATTGGTCGAGTAGGACTACTCGGGTCATGTCTATGTGCACGTGAGCCCATAGGGTCGCACGCTTAAGGGGCTGGAAGCCTAGTTCAGGTTGGACCTAAATTAGACTAGGTTTAAGGTTTCTAATGGGCCTCCAACGTGGGAGCTCATTAGGATGCCTATATAAGCAAGGGGAGGGCGCGGGGCGAGTAAGTAGATCCACGCCTTTTGGCAGCCGTCGTCGCCCTCCCCACGCTCGCGCCTAGTACTCCTCGCGGACCTAGCAGTCTGGAGGTGTGACGATTCCTCCCTGCACGTGTGGGATTCCTCGGAGGTGCTACATCTGTGGCATAAGGATGGAACGTGGTCGCAGGTGGTCGCGACTGGTCGGCACCTGGTCGGAAGTGGTCGGAGCTAGTCGGGGACCTGCTCGGACGATCTGCATGTGGTACATAATTAGTATCATTAGGTAGATTTTTGACTTTGACCAACTATATTTAACAAAATATTAATATTTATGGTACATAATTAGTATCATTAGGTAGATTTTTGAATATACTTTCATAATAAACTTATTTGGAGATATAAATGTTACACGTATTTTCTATAAATCTAGTTAAAGTTGAGAAAGTTTGACCAGCACGATTCTCATAGTGACGCTATTTTTAGGAGAGGGAGTACTATAGATAGAGAATATGTAAGCCGCTGAAAGCTGGTGAGAGCATCTTGGCAAGCAGGATTAGCTGAGCTCAGCTGGGGCGTGGTGGTGATTTGTGAATGATTGCTTGCCATGTGTGGGACAACCAGATCCTGCGCTTCCCAGCCCAGCAATCGCCAAGTCCATTACTGCCCACCGGCATCGCCCTCTCACCTCCCTCTGTCTGTAGGCTGCGGCGTAGATACATACAGCAGTCTAGTTATACTAGTCCTCTTCTAGTCGCCTCTACCCCGTTCGTTGTTTGCATCTCCCCGTCGCGCCCTCCGCCGCCCCCTCGCGCCCTCCGCCTCCTCCCGAACAAAGCCGTCTCGCCGTCGCGCTGCCTTCCTTGCCGTCCACCACAGGCAGCCGTCCTAGGACTCGTTGGTCCTCCCCTGCTGCCCTTCTACGGTGGAGGAGAGGAGCGGAGCGGAGATCCAGCCGTTTTCCGGCTGATTTCTTCTTCTTCTAATTGGTAAGCCTGGGTTGATTCCGCCGTATCGTGATTTGTCTGGACGGTGCAAATCCAAATCTTTCCTCGCCACCGAATTCAAATTCAAATCTTTGCTGCGAGATTCCGTCCCGGTCGTCTCAAGTCTATACGCGTCTCTTGTTGGACTAAGTCGCTTAGTTAGTCGAGATCGGCTTCTTACTCTTTGACAGAAATAACAACCAATTTTTTGTTTTTTTCCTTTTGAGCATCGTATGCTGATTAATAATTGTTCTATTCGGCAAAATAACCTGGTTGGTAAGAAGACCTGATTTTTTTTTTGTCTCTCTCTCTCGCTCTCTTTTGGCTCAATAACTGCAGCGGGGCAAGTTCCGTCGATAGTCGATACTGCTTGGGCTGTTGAGCTAATATTAAGTTCCTGCTGCCAGCAAAAGGAGAGCTTCCGCAGCTCCTATGGCAAAGCCTCCCATTGGCCGTAGGTATGTTCACTACCACTTCCACAAACTTCATTGTCATGGTAGAGGCTGGAACTTAATTTGTTCCCTTATCTAAAAAAACAGGGTAGCTCTTGTCTAGCTGTAGATTTAACTGCTAGTGTACCTAATGTCGGACAATTTTCTGTCCTCGATGCCGCTCATTGTTATTTCACTGTCAATATTTGTCAGCAGCAGCATGCCAAGATCGAATGAGGGTATGCGGCTCATATTTTCGGCAGTTGTAGGTGTCATGCTGGGTTACCTGTTTGGGATCTCCTTCCCTACAGTCAACATAACCAAGGTAGAATTGCACACTTGCCTGTTTTTCTTTCTCATATACTTGCTTTAGAGAAGGGGGAAAACACTAATTTAATGTGGCTTGCAGCTTCACTTCCCTTCGAGTATCATCTCCTATATTGAAGATAGGAACTCTGGCATCACAACCCAGACATTGTTGAACCATGCTTGGGCATCTGCAAACAATCGTAAAATGAATAGTTCTGAATCTAACACTGATGAAATTCCCAAGGTACTTCAACACACCACTACCTTCTTGTGTTGCTATATTAGCTTTATACTTTTTATTTATTTATTTATTTTTGCGCAAGGGGATACTAGCTGTATACTTATATGTCTGTATTGGCCTAAACTAGGTCTCGTATTTTATTATTTTTTTGTGCTCCAGTCCTGATTGTTCTTTTGTATACAAATGTTACTGCTGTGTATCTCATCACAATGTAAGTGTTAAGTTTAACAAGTATGTGAAAGCTGTAAATCTAGGGTCTTTTTTTATGCCAGAAGGTAGATCAACTATTACTTAATTATCTTCAAGGGAACTGTGATAGTTGGTGGCTCAATTTTGGACTGTAAACAATACTAACCATTGATATTTGACCTTCACTCCTGCATATAACTTATTTATCTTAACAATAGATAGCTTAGGATCTTACTTTCTATTTTTCTCAAAATGATCACACAATTATATGTGCAGATTTATGTTCCTACAAACCCAAAAGGTGCTGAGAGACTTCCACCAGGCATTGTAGTGTCTGAAACAGATCTTTATCCCCGAAGACTATGGGGTGATCCTAGTGAGGTTCGTGGTTGTTAGCCATTTTTTTCAAAACTGCCTTGAATTGCTTTTTTTTAACCTCTTTCATATACAATCTTTGTTCTTAAACATATGCCATTCATCAGGACCTTACTAGCGAGCCGAGGTATCTTGTTACTTTTACTGTTGGTATTGGGCAAAAGGCAAATATTGATGCAGCAGTCAAAAAGGTAACTGACAGACTGGCACCTTTACCTGCTTAAGCTCGGTGTACTGAACTTCTAAATTCTGGGACTGATGTACACTAGATCCACATCGTGATTAAACTTCTAGTCATTTTATTTGAAATGAGCATGTAGTCCTTTCTTCCAATTTCATGTAAGTTTCTTTTATAGTTTTCAGACAAATTCACCATTATGTTGTTCCATTATGATGGTCGGACTACTGAGTGGGATGAATTTGAGTGGTCTAAAAGAGCAATCCATGTGAGTGTCAGGAAGCAGACAAAATGGTATGTTATTGCTATAATTGTACAGTCTCTTTTCATTACCCCTGTCAATAGAATGTTTTGACTTCAATTTTGGTGATGTGCTTCTTGTGTTTATATAAGGTGGTATGCAAAACGATTTTTGCATCCCGATGTTGTTGCCAGATATGATTATGTTTTCATCTGGGATGAGGATCTCGGTGTAGAGCATTTCAACGCAGAGAAGTAAGCACTACATATATGTGTTCTTGTTTTCTTTCTGTTCAGCTAGTGTTCATTTTGATTAAGATGTCCTTCCTATTTTTACAGGTACATTGAACTTGTTAGAAAGCATGGGCTGGAAATCTCTCAGCCTGGTTTGCAACCTGATAAAGGACTAACATGGCAAATGACTAAACGGCGTGGTGACCAAGAAGTTCACAAGTGAGATGGGAATCTATATTTTTTTTAATACTTAATGATGTAATTTCTAGTAATATGTTTCCTTGTTACACAGAGTAACTGAGGAGAGACCAGGCTGGTGCACTGATCCACATCTACCACCATGTGCAGCGTAGGGCCAAACGTTTGTTGTGTATTTAATTGTCACTGTCTAATTATCATTCTAAAAGTTCAATTTTGATGTGCAGGTTTGTTGAAATTATGGCAACAGTGTTCTCCAGAAATGCATGGCGCTGTGTATGGCATATGATTCAGGTGAGGTAACATGACATGCCAAGTCATTAGTTTGTCTAAAGTGGAGTATGCTTATGCACTGTTTTGTGCAGAATGACTTGGTCCATGGATGGGGTCTTGACTTTGCTCTTAGGAAATGTGTGGAGGTATTCCCTGCCATTATCATGCATAATATTTCACCTTCCCATTTCTTTACTAATCCAAAGATTAGCTACACAGTTCATGCCTTTCTTCTCACAGGATAGCACATAGCAGCATCAACAATTATATGATTACCAACTTAATTAATTTGCTTTTGAACTTTGATGCTATATGCACGTTATACTGAGCTGGGACTCTTTTACTTTATCTTTAATTATATAGCCGGCGCATGAGAAGATTGGAGTTGTTGATGCTCAATGGATTGTTCATCAAGCAGTTCCTTCACTTGGGAACCAGGGCAAGTCAGATAACGGAAGAGCACCATGGGAAGGGGTAATGCAGTACTTGTATTATGTTACTTTTTTTTTTAACAGTACATATTTTAAATGCATGAATTTTGACTGTTACGCCACCCACTATGTGTCCATATGGATTCTGTTTAACTGTTTACACTTGGATGTCCACCACAGGTAAGAGCACGCTGCAGAAAAGAATGGGGGATATTTCAGACAAGGTTGGCTGATGCGGAGAAGGCTTATTACTTGGAGCAAGGCATCACACCCCCGAATTCAACAGTAGTTTAGATGAATACATGCTCCTCACATGCCATGGCAAGGTTTCTGTTGTGGGAACCTGCGGCAAACTGGCATGTTCATCGAAGCTGCTGCAGCCCAGGGCAAATCCATATTTGTACATTAGAGGTCCCACGAATCGCCATGATTAATCTTAGCGTCGTTCACTTGGTTTAATGTCATTTTTTGGTTAGTGAGACTAGCTGCGATGTAAGTAGGAGATATAGCAGGCACCGTGATGATACCCATTTGTGTATTAATGACCTGATGCAATATGGATATTGATAATCCTTTTTCCAGTTTCAGTATGTAAATTGTTTGTTCTAGGCCAGCTGTGTGCAACTGGGCCATATACTGCGTTGAGCTAGTCCATTTGAAGAACCATGAAGGTTTCGTTCAACTAGAACTGAAAGCAAAATTTTCAAAGTCAGAGTAATCCCTGCATGACATTTGACTAAATTATCCCTGACTAGTCCAATTCAGAGTCAACATAAAAGCAGCTTCATTCTTGTCTCAAAAAAAAGAAGGCAAGTTCAGGTCAGTCTCAATAGAGGGTTTTGTTACGTTGTTTTTAAGATGGTCATGTATCTAGATTAAAATGAAACACCCACTCTTAATATAAAGTTTTATTTTATAGTTTTATAGACATTTTTATGATTCATAGAGAGTTGGTAATCGTGTCAAAAAAGTTTCATCCCTATACAACTTATTTCATCTCTTTTTTTATTAAACAGTGTCATATCACAAAAACTGCATATGTGGCATCCTATTAAATACCAATGAACTCTCATTGAGACTGGCCTCATGAAAGGTTCTGGTCTTGTGGAAACTGGAGTTTAACAAGGATAAAGATGTAACTGGTGACCAGGTGTGATAGCTTCCACAAAGGAAACTAACAAGCTGCATATCCAACATCATAAAATATCTGTGACCAGGGGTGTGGTGACACCTTCCAGGACGCTATTAGGTGTACTACGCAATATTTCTCACCAACCAAGATGAGACAAATTTGTTATGGCTGTCATATGTGTGGCGACGTGACATGTGGAATTAACCCTTTCCTTAATTAGTTTTTTTATTGGGGCTTGAGCTGTGGTTAGTTTTCTAACCTCTAAGAACAAAGTTGGTGTCTCCAATAGTTATTGCCTTATCGATGTCATTTTTTATGAGAGAAATATAGATGACATTTTGACAACTAATTTCTGTCTAGTACATGAGAACATCGGTGCACTAAATATAGTACATAAATCAAATTATTTATTCAAAAGTCCTTGTCGAATAACACTTAGGCTATGTTTGGATATAGATATTGGGCCTTCGGTATTGGAATTGGCCCAAATGCTGTTGTTTGGATGGCATTTGGCTTTGGAATTAGAAACCAACTTCAATGCCAAGGGGTATTCTCACTGGCTGTGCCCTCCTGCCCGCAATACAGAGATCCGACCCTCCGTATTGGGAGGAATCGAAGCCGCGGCTCTTCTTCTCCCTTGACGAGCAGCGCCGCCTCCCCGCCCCCTACGTCGGCGGCTCTACTTCTCCCTCGAACTCCCTCTGCGCGCCAGTGAGCAACGCCGCCCTCCCCTCACTCCGCTGGCGGCTCTTCTCCCTCGCTACCCCTCCGCGCGCCAGCGAGCAGTGTCGCGCCGCCCTCTTCTTCTCCCTCGCCGCCGGCTCTTCTTCTCCCTCGCTACCCCTCCGCGCGCCAGCAAGCAGTGTCGCGCCGCCCTCTTCTTCTCCCTCGTCGGCGGCTCTTCTTCTCCCTCGCTGGCGGCTCTTTCTGCCCGCGCGTGAGGGGCGCAGTGCTACCCCTCCATAGCCGCAGTTGAGTAGCCAGATCCGTCATGGCCGGGGTGGAGAGTGTTGAGCTCCGTCGTGGATGGCTCGAGCTCCGCCATGGCCGGGGTGGAGGAAGCCGGCCGGTGGCAGGGGCCCTCTTCTTCCTTCGCGGAGGCGGTCCCCTCTTCTTCCTTAAGGCCGGCGGCGCCCCTGCCGTCCCTTGCCTCATCCGTCAGCAAGATTCCAAAAGTAAATAGGCATCCAAACAATAGAATTGAATTGTAGCCCAATACAATGTCAAGGTTGATTTGGTATTGGAACCAATTCAATGTCAAACCCTCCAATATCTACATCCAAACACAGCCTTAGGATTGTCTGGTCTTCCCATCCTTGTTCATGATATTGACCTCCCTTTTCAAGTAAAATTCAGCGATCCTCATAGTTATCTAGGTCGTAAATTCCCTAAATGCATGTTTAGTCTTCTGAAATTGTCACGGCTCTCATCTAGGTCCAAACAAGCGAGGTTCCACTATTCTACATGGCATGTCATTCAATGCCCGTGACTTGACAAATGGGACCCACGTAAGGTTCAACCTTAAACAATAAGTATCTTTATAGTTTGAGTTTCAACGATATATTTATATTTATCATGTATCAATGCTTTTCACCTTAAAAAAATTATGCCATTTTGTATTTGTCGGACAAACATACTCCCTATATGAAAATTACAGCTAATCAAATCTACATATTATAGTTTTGAGTTTTGTCATTGAGGTATTAAAATGGTAAAATGTAATATAAAGTTTTAGCACATTAATCGTGTACTAATGCTCAATGCCTTAGAAAAATATATTTTTCTTGTACCACCTGAGACAAAAGGAGGGAGATGGCTCCCATGTGTTAGCGAGTGGAAAGAGATAAAAGTAGCAGAAGCTTTTATATGGAAATACAACGCATTGCAACTGGTCCTAATGTCTTCACTAGCGTAGAAAATGACATGCCTCAGGTTTACTCCAAATCATAGTGGCATGGATCCAAATAGGTGAATAGTCTCAAAACTGAAACATTTATCATGGTACCAATCCAATTAATACTAGAGTATTTGCATGGACTCAATTATTATGTTTATTATAGTAGCATAGGATTACTTTACATCCCTATGTCAATAAAATTCTTAGAGATAAAAAACACCGTGTACTCTTTAGAGCAACTCCAGCAGATCCACTAGTTGGGCCTCTATAGCTAAATATTGGTGTCAAAGTAAAAATAGTGCTCCAGTAGAGGTCCTACTAGAGCCCTCAAATTTGAATAATGGACATCCCAATCCTGCCATCAACACTCATCCCTAGGGGCTTAGCTTCATGCCTCCATTCTATAAAAGTAGTGTTTGGTTAGGAGACAAGCTAGAATGAGATGGACCTATCTCTGGTTCGTGGGATGAGACGAGCCCATTTACTATTTTGTTGAGGAGGGACGAGACAAACCTATTTTTTTGTTTAGATCAGAAACATCAAAAGTGGAATAAGCTATTGACAAGTGGGGCTCATTTGTCAGTTATGCGTTGTTTTTCTCATTTTCTTCTTCCTCTCTTTATCTCTTCCATCCCCAGCCACCCGAACTCGCACCACGTCTCCTCCGCAGACAACCTCGGTCGTGCGCCACCCATGCCTTCCACGGCGAGCTCACTACACGCCACCTTTACTAACGAACCCAGCCACACGCTGCCCTACGCCTCCTCTGCCAGGGAGCCAGCGGTGCGCTACCATGCACCTCCTCCATCGGTGAGCTCGGCCACATGTTGCCCCTCTTCGTCAATGCGTGGAGGTCATGGAGGTCGCACACTGCCCCTCTTTGTCAATGCGTGGAGGTCCGTGAGGTCATGCACGGTGGAAGGCCAAACCCAGAGCTTGTGTGGCGCTTGTCTTCTTCGTCAACAACCACCACTTCTTGATTCCTCTTTCTCCAAGCTCACCACGCTATTGTGCAATTACCAATCCCAGCTTTGGTGACTCACAATGGCTTTAGTTGTGCGCGCTCCTATTCTTCTACGCATGGGCTTTCAACATCGCTACTCCCTCTAGGACCACCGGTGGCTTCCCATCCTCGCGTGTGGATCCCTTCTGACAACAATGCCCTATGCAACGTCTCTTCTCTCCATGGTGTGGATCTCACCCATGGCGGGACTCTTGTCTATACCTTCCCTGTCAGCATCCCCTCGCTCCATAGTATGATCTCGCCTAGCGGCACATGGCGGCTTTCTCTCCCTACTTGGCGAGGATCATGCGTAGCAACACCAGATGGCTTCCCCTCCCTCTCCAGCAAGAATTGAGCCCTCATGGTTCTCCTCCCTTCTCCATCTTCTGCAGATTTGGTCAAGTTTGTTGACGATGAAAGAGGATGAAAAAATGGGTCCCGCGTGTTGTTTCCTGCTAAAATGAATTTGAGGATCCTGTTTGAGAGCCACCGCAAGAGTACAATCTAGAAAATAGGGTCCTTACAAGTAGAGGAGTCCTCAAACTAAAAGTAGCGCCCTGATTTGAGTGCTTAGCTACTCTAAACAGGCTAAGAGGTCAATACAAATCACAATATTCACATATTCTTACGAATTTGTAAAAACACATGGCACGAGTTTGTTCATTTACAACCTATTAGAGCGCATTCGAACATCGGCTCTGTTTGATGCATGGCAGCATAGTATTAAATTTCGTGTCTTGACCTGTCTTAATCCACCGGACCCAACTGGCTCAATTCGCCACAATTGAACCCACTCGATATACCAGCACTCCAGCAGATACTTTTCCCTACTCCAAGTCGGCAAGTCTGTTGTGCAATGTGAATCCAGCAATGCACGCACGACCAATTCCGTGTTCCCATTAAAAATCACACCAAGTCAAGAGATATCTACAAGACTACAACTGTAGTTTTCAGAGACAAGAGAATCACTGAATCAGCCAACAACTCCTGACTCCTGAGCAAGACTGCAACCTAGCTTGCTGGTTACTTGTGGAATAGTACTCCGTAGCTGTGTACAAGCACCAACCTCGCGCTTTGAATTCCAAGTTTTTAGTACAATCCGTCCGTCCGATATGATTGAAGCCAAGGGGCTGCTACCTCTCCTCTTCTTCTATGGCCTCCACCTTGCATCCGCCTTTACCGCCGGCGACAGCAGCAGCCACAGCGACGACGGCGGATTTGTCTACTCCAACTTCGCAGGCGCGAGCCTCACCCTCGACGGCGCGGCCATGGTGACGCCGCGCGGCCTCCTCCAGCTAACCAGCGAGACGACGTTGAGCAAAGGCCACGCGTTCCACCCGACGCCGCTGCAACTCCGCGGGCCGCTGGGCGGTGGCCAGAAGAAGGCGACGGCGGTCCGGTCGTTCTCGGCCTCGTTCGTGTTCGGCATCGTGCCGGTCACCCCGGGCCTGGGCGGCCACGGCCTCGCGCTTGTCGTCGCCCCGTCCAAGGACCTCTCCACCGGGATGGCCAGCAACTACCTCGGCTTCCTCAACAGCTCAAGCAACGGCAGCGTGAGCAACCACATCGTCGCCGTGGAGCTCGACACCATCCAGAGCCCCGAGTTCCACGATCTCGATGACAACCACGTCGGCGTCGACGTCAACAGCCTCGTCTCCGTCGACGCAGCCAGCGCCGGCTACTACGACGACCGCACCGGCGAGCTGAGGAGCCTCACCCTGGCTAGCGGCGAGGTCATGCGGGCGTGGGTGGACTACGACGGCAACGCCACGCGGATCGACGTCACGCTGGCGCCGGTCGGGACGGAGAGGCCCAAGAAGCCACTGCTCTCGGCCACGGTCGACCTCTCGACGGTGATAACAGCCGACGTGGCTTACGTCGGCTTCTCGTCATCGACGGGGAAGCTGAGCACGCTCCACTACGTGCTCGGCTGGAGCTTTGCCGTGGGTGGGCCGGCTCCGGCCATCGACATGGCCAGACTGCCACCGCTACCTGTACCTGGCAGAAGAAACTCAGGGTCTCGGTCGTCGTCCAAGACACTGGCCATAGCTCTTCCGGTAGCCGTCGGGGCGCTTGCCATCGTCATCGCCATGGCTGCCTGCGTCATCCTCGCCGTGCGGCGCCGCTACAGGCACATCGAGTTGCGCGAAGACTGGGAGATCGAGTTCGGGGCGCACCGGCTCCCGTACAAGGATTTGTTTGACGCCACCGATGGGTTCAAGGACAAGAACTTGCTTGGCGTGGGAGGGTTTGGGAAGGTGTACAAGGGGGCGCTCCCCACCTCCGGCATGGAGGTCGCGGTGAAGAGGGTGCGGCACGAATCGGAGCAGGGGATGAAGGAGTTCGTTGCCGAGGTTGCTACCGTCGGCCGCCTCCGGCACCGCAACCTCGTGCAGCTGCTTGGCTACTGCCGGCTCAGAGATCAGCTTCTTCTGGTCTACGATTACATGCCAAATGGTAGCCTCGAGAAGCATCTGTACACCCACGATGATGCTACTGCACTGAGTTGGGCACAGAGGTTTCAGGTCATCAAGGGCGTCGCGTCGGGCTTGCTCTACATTCATGAAGAGTGGGAGCAAGTTGTGATCCACCGAGACGTCAAGGCCAGCAATGTTCTCCTCGACAGCGAGATGAATGCCCGGCTAGGTGACTTTGGCCTTGCAAGGCTGCATAGCCATGATGCTGCTGAGCTGCTGCATACCACCGTTGTGGCCGGCACCTTTGGTTACATTGCTCCAGAGCTGGCGCTGACGGGTAAGGCGTCCCCTCTCACCGATGTCTTCGCCTTCGGCGCCTTCCTTCTCGAGGTCGTAACAGGAAGAAGGCCTGTCGAGGAGACCGTAGATGGAGATAGAATCTTGCTTGTCGACTGGGTGTTCGAGCATTGGCGTAAGGATCAGTCACTCGTTGAGGTAGTGGACCCCAGAATTCAAGGAGATTGTGACGTGGATGAGTTAAGCCTGACATTGAGGGTGGGGTTGCTGTGCTCACATCCATTGGCTAGCGTGAGGCCAAGCATGAGAACAGTGATGCAATACCTAGCTGGAGACATGCCGCTTCCAGAGCTGATGGTGCCGACTCACATGGGCATGAGCATGCTGGCGTTGTTGCAAAGCCAAGGGTTCGACTCATCTGTCATGGCCACTTCATCGTCTTTGTCATCCTCCATGAGGAGCTCAACAAGTACTCTACCCTCCCAAAAGGGAGATGACGAGAGTAACGTACTCGTTTCATGAAACCAAGATTTCTTAGGATCTACTATTCAGCAAAGGACATACACGTACAGATTAGAATAGAAGTATAAATTACCTTGGTTCTGTTTCTCTCTCTCCCATCTCTTCGACAAGAAATTTTATATGCGTACTGTAGCACAGTTCATCATATATGTGGTACGTTTTGTCCAGAACCGTGCACTTCCACTAATCATCAAACATTTGCTTGATTTAAAGTTAGCAAACCATAAGACTGCTGACATCCGCTACTTTCCTTTCCTTTTATTTTTTTTGGAAAAAAATGTTTCTGTAACTTCCATTTTTATAAAGTTGGGTTCCAAATTAAGGTGATGCAGAAAATTTGTCAAGATAAGTTGTCTATATAATTTTTAAAATACAATGGAAAATTATAATTAGAAGTTACGGTGTGATAACCGACAAGTTATATATATACCTTCCGCAAAATATTGTGCATAAAAGTTGTGAATATAACTTTTTAAAAATGAAAATTTGAGGAAACATTTTGTTCAAAAAAAGAAAGTCATAGGGTTGTCTTAGGTCTTGCTTCACAGAGCTCTACCTATATAAATTCTGTGGATTTCCTACCGTTGGTTATCTGTAGCTCTAGAAAATCTTGATTTGAGCTGCAAGCATCTCAAGTACATTTACATAATTCACTTGATTTAATTAAAACAGTGCCAAAAGAAGTGGGTAGGGGCCACAATTTCTTGATAATCTTGGTAGCTTGGGAGGTCTAGAAACACCAAAATGACTGTTTGAGAATTCGAGGCCATATATTCAAACCGTGCTCAGGCTGCAAGCATAGAGCGTGGGCTCTGCCGCTCTGGTGCTCTATAAGGCTTCAAAGCTCCAAGAGCTCATGCCTAGATTGCTCGCCATTGGGTTTTAGGCCTATAGTCGCTGGTCGTTTTTCCAGGGTGTTAGTGTGCTTGGGTATATTTTTTCTACATTAATAAAATGACGCGTAACTCTCTTGATTGATTTAGAAAAAAACTATAAATATATGAACCGGTTTATTAATTTTAGTATATAAAATATAGATGTAATATTTTTTTTAAGAGTACACAGTACAACGCAGACACTCAACACGCACACACACTCACCCCTACAAACGTCGCCTACCACTTAAAGCGTAGCGCCGAAAAATCTAAAATAAAATGTCGCACCCAGGATTTGAACCATGGGTGGGAGCCCCCAACCTTTGCCATTGCGCTGTGAACCCGATGTAACATTAGATCTTTAAGATGCCACGCACATAGTCCACATTTTTAAGTCTAGCGAACGTTTGCTAATTTGGATTTGGGCTTCACTGTGTATAGAATTGTCAAGATCCTAGAAAGATTCTCAAGAGTCATAGGAAAATTGGTTAGAATTCATGGGGTAGAGTGGGACTCACGGAGAGGTGTGGAACAGTGTGAGGCTTAGACCCTCTTCAGCACTACTTCAACGCTATTCACAACAAATTAGTATAAACTAAATTTTAGTAAAACGAAAAGAACTCTAATCTAAAGGGGACAAGACGAAGAAAGGAAAATACGCCATTAATACTACATCTATTACGGCATCAGGTTCTGATGCACGTTTCAATTACAGCATCGTAAAGTTTAAATTTTCTATTTGAACCGTTCACTAAATCAATGCAAAGACAAAAAGATAGTACTCTCTCCGTTTCAAATTTTAAGTCATTTTAGATTTTCTAGATACACAACTTTGTTCTAAATTCGTAATAAAATCTATCTATATAGAAAAGAATGACTTAGAATTTAGGATGTATTACTAAAACATCTAACAACAGTAAAAATACAGCCTCGTCGTCTCGGCTGCTTCCTCCAACTACTCCGTTTCCACTCATCCTCCATCAACAACAACCCATCTTCAAGAGTCATCGGGTTCTTCTCGTTCACGCAGCAAAACCCCTTCACTAGTACATAGAAGCTCTACACCGGTGGTGTGGTAGGGGTCTAATTTCTACTAGTGGTTTCAGTTATCCAGTGCTAGTGCAAAAGAAATCAGGCAGCCTAACTTAAGAACCGCCAGTTAAAAAGGGTATGTACTGGCAGTTCACTTAATGGAACCGCATATGTAAATGATGTATTTCCATGCAAAGACAAAAAGATAGTACTCTCTCCATTTCAAATTCTAAGACATTTTAGATTTTTTAGATACACAATTTTGTTCTAAATTCGTAATAAAATCTATGTATATAGAAAAGAATGACTTACGGTTTAGGATGGATTACTAAAACACCTAACAACAGTAAAAATACAACCTCGTCATCTCGGCTGCTTCCTCCGACTACTCCATTTCCACTCGTGGTCTATCAACAACAGCCCAGCTTCAAGAGTCATCGGGCTTTTCTCGTTCACGTAGCAATACCCCTTCACTAGTACATAGAAGCTCTACACCGACGGTGCGGCGAGGGTCTAATTTCTACTAGTGGTTTCAGTTATCCAGTGCTAGTGAAAAGAAATCGGCCGGCCTAACTTAAGAACCGCTAGTGAAAAAGGGTTTACACTGGCAATTCACTTAATGGAACCACATGTGTAAATGGTGTATTTCTACTAGCGGTTCACTTAAGCAAGTCGACAGTGTCAACATATTTACACAGGCAGTTCATTTAGGAAAATCTCCTATGTAAATGGTGCATTTACATAGGCGGTTGGCAATTCACTTAATGGAACTGTCGCGTGATGTTTTCTGGTACCTCCCCAAGTACTACTATAGTTCGCAACCACCTTTCATTGGAGGTCATTTTGGAGGTCTAGTTTTATCAAAATATAAGGGGAGAGGTTTTGTGCATTTAAATAGGCGGTTGCAGTTCATTTAATGGAACTGTCTATGGTGTTTCTGGTATAAATACCCTTTTTTCCTCCCCGAGCACTACTGTAGTTGGGAGCCACCTTTCATTGGAGGCCAAGGCCATTTTGGAGGTCCAGTTTTCTCAAAATACAAGGGGAGAGGTTTTGATCTTCATTTTTTGAAAGGAGATTGCTAAGAAAGGTTAGTTTATGTCTCTCTCTTGCATTTTTTCGTTCATTCTTTCTCAATTTGAGTCACTTTTGGGATCTAGGGTTTCCCATGTGTTAGAGAGAAGAGTAGCTAGGTTATTATCTTTATCTCCTAAAATAAGGATGCTTAAGATGGTTAGATGATGTCTCTCCTCTCTCCCTTCTCATGTTTGGTTCTCAATTTAGTTTATCAAAGATATATTTAGATGTAGCCATGAATGACGTGTTCTTGTGTATTTATGTAGAGAGAGAGAGAAATATAGTTTTTTGTTAGTTTTTTTAAATTATGTTACTGTTGACACCATATTTTGGCATGTCCGGATTATATGCATATGGGCCCTTGTGATAGGCTTCCAAGGGTGTTATTCAGATGGACCCGAAGAATCGACTAAGGCAACTAATCGACAAGATCACACAAGAGGATTTTTCGGCCGGTTACAACGAAGCGTGCACGTCGGTTTCGGCATGGAGAAGGATTGAGGCCCAAGTTACTTTTGTTTCCTTATTTTTAGGGCTTATGTTATAGCCGATTAGGTTATGTGATATGGTCTATAAATAGTAAGGTCTCGAGAATAGTAGAGGACATCCAATTAAATCAAATACAACCCTTCGGCCACCGGCCAAAACCCTAGGAGTAGGAGTAGAGTAGATTTCGGTGAACCTTCGACGAACAGGACTGCATCGACTAGATCGACCTCCGGTTTGCTTGTAAGTCTACCCTTGGTTCATGTCTGGTTTGTACGGGTGTATTGTATAACTCGTGCAAGCTCGATATGAGCTTGTTATCGGTTTGAATCTGTGTTTCATGGGGCTGCATTGCTTCAATCTCACATGAGTCATTGCTTCAAGCTAGCTATCGGCTCTATTAGATTGGCAATCTAATAGATTCATTAAGTTGTCGATATTGTGTGTTATGTACTGTTTATTTATTGCAACAATATCTTTCCCAATCTCAATCAATAGATTGACCCATGCTTCAATTCCATCTGGATCTATTGTTTTATGTGCTTTCGTTCTTATATACGTCAAAGCTATAGATCTAAGATCCTATCGGCTAATCTGCTGATCGTGATTGTTACATGTTGTGGGTTCGAGACATGTGTTTGGTTATCAGATTGGTTTGGGAGTAGATGGATTTGGCTTAACATACTTGCTACAGTTGCATCTATCGGACCCCATTGCCAAGTGTGTTGGGTTGTGTCTGCCTAATCTTAGATCCATTTGTGACTGAGCATATGGATCTTGTTCACGCTTCATGGATCCCATATCGGCTGAAATAGCCGATCTGGTTACGATTTATTCATATGATATGTGTGCTTTTACTGTCTCGATATGATTAGATCTATTAGGTGTATTGGATGTGACTTAACTTGTTTACTTTTATGGCTGCATGGAAACACCCCAATGCTAGTGGATAAGCTAAGTTATCGAGTTAATTGTCATCATGGCTGCATGAGAACACATCTCTGTTGATGGTTAATCTTTATTGGTATGCTTAGTAGGATTGATAGCTCAGGCCGGTAAATGTTGCATGTACCGGACCTTTACTACATACATTGATGAGATCAGCTGATTACATACTTTATTGATGATATACCACGAATAGCCGTTTACATCTTATTATCATGATTTACACGGTTAGGAGTTGACTTTCTAGTCAATTTCCTTTGATTATTGGCTATCTGAAAGACGTACATTTATGGATCTGTTTGACAACAACCGGCAGGTTTCATAATTTGACAATTTGTCTCCTTGTCAATTATAGGTCAAATTGACTGGCACGCCGAGATCAATTAACCGAAGTGGTCTTGCCATTTGAGAGGTTTAGGAGATCAAGACTCTGCTGCTGCACGGTCTCCGCTGTCATTGTGCGGTGCTGACGACAGGACCCGTTTTTTACGTTAACAGTTACTTAGGTTTTTGTCTTTATTTCTCAAATTGATTTAATTATCCACTATTTATTTATGTTTCATATACGGTTTGTTTGTATGCAGAGAGAAATATAGGTTTGCCATGTAATCCATTTATGTTGTAATTTGTACCTTATGCTAAACCCTAGTTAATCTCTAGCTAAACCTAACTAATCCCTAATTAATCCCTACATTACCCTAAACCCTAGCTAAATGCTAGTTAATTAAGATTTTTTATTTATTAATTGCAAAATATGAAAGAGGTTTTTTGTTTACCACTATGTTGTTGACAGAGGTTACTTACTTGGGTTAATTTCATTCTTCTTATATAGTGATGGAGATGTTATTTTGGATGGATAGTGATGGAGATGTTATTTTGGATGTATAACTTATCAAGACTAGATCCATTATACTACTACTACGCGCGTTGTGTAGACCAGCCCCATTTTCTTCTTTGTTGCACCATTCAACAAATAGAAAAGACTTACTATTTAAGTTGCTTGCATCCACTTTTGCTAGCAATGTAGGACTATTGTTATTCATGCACTCATTGCTTTGGCATTTCATAAATGTGCCTCTACATGGGCCAAATTCCAGCAACTACCATCCCCATTGTTCAGCATGCCTAGTACAAAAGTGTGGTGCTGTTTTAGGACTGGTGGCAATACTCTTGTTTTTCTAGACAGGTTTAACAAAACAATGCATGTGTGCCGCCGTTTTTGTCGCCAAATTAAATTTATTAGTTATTGGAAGGATGTAATAATAATGAGGGAAATTCTCCAATGAACAATGCAACAAAAAACCAATGAAAATATTGTGATTTTCTTTCCCACGCCCTCCCGGTAACCATGTGATGAATGTTAACAATATACAACCACCTAACCTGCTTTTGCTTCGCAGTACAAGTCAAGGGATATTTATAGATGTCCTAATATTCGTTATTTCTATACACCAGACTAAGTCCTCTTTATATCAGAATACGACCCCTTTATTTCTCTAGGGCAAATCGATCATTACATATTTGTTCCTATGTTTTACATGTTCTAAACATGTTGGCGGAAGTCCTCAACGCTAAATCTTCGCGCGAGAGACAGGATGACTTCCTTCTATTCTCTTATGACTTTGCCTAACAGCGAAGTATGCCTACCAACTTCTCTCATTGGTTGATGGCGAAGTGAATTCAATGACTTCGCCCTACATTGTTTGTCTTTTTATTGAGGCAAAGTGGTGACAGTGTCTTCGCCTCTTTCCCTATGTGCCAGTGTGTAGAAGAAAAAAAGCATTAGTTAACTATGAAGTCTCAGGGCCTGCGTTTGTCTGAGGTCGAATCCCCAACAATAGGTTATACCAGGCCTCCGCTCGCCCGTGAAATGCTCTCTCCAAGCAATCCTATGTAGGTTTTAAAGAACTTGATTCTGGGTTATAGCCCCTTATTATATATAATATAGTATATATGATATATGAGACGCTCTTCTAAACATAATTATTTGATTCAAAATGTACAGCCAAAATCTAGAAAATTAATAATTGTTAAAAAAAAGGAAAGTCATTAATATAGTATATATGATATATGAGACGCTCTTCTAAACATAATTAGTTGATTCAAAATGTACAGCCAAATAATCTAGAAAATTAATAATTGTTAAAAAAAAGAAAGTCATTATGAATCTATTCCAAAAATACATCAAGAAACTAATACAGTACATCACAAAGACTTGAAAACGCATCATGTCCATTAAGGCATGGAATTAGTAACATCTAAAAAACACCTTTTGAATTAATAGTAATTACTAATTATCAATTATAACGTTTGGTTTTCTGGTATATATATATGGGAGCAAAGTGTTAGATCAGACAATCATCTTGTCATTCTACTATTCTATATTCTGCTTGCACACTCACTCGCCGACGAGGACCAAGCAGCGATTTGCATTCCTACATGGAGAAGTACACGAAGCACATGGCTGCACTATTGCTGCTATCACTGTTTTTTCTCAGCAATCTTGCAGATACTGTGCAATGTAAATGAATTCAACTCTCTCTCTCTCTCTCTCTCTCTCTCTCTATATATATATATATATATATATATATATATATATATATATATATATATATATATATATATATATATATATATATATAGTGTTTTCATGGACTCCTTTTAACATGCAAAGGAATTATGGTGACCTTTTTTTCATTTTCAACAAACAGGCAGAGGCATGGCTAAATCTGATGATGGGATTCATCTAAAACCTGCATTCTGCTACCATCCCCATTTTCCAGCATGCACAGGACAAAAGTGTTGGTGTTGTTTCAGGACTGGTGGCGATACTCCTTGTTTTTCTACACAGGCTGAATGCAACAGTGCCTGCACGCAACCAAATTAAATTTATTAGTTATTGGAATGATTAATAATAATGAGTGAAATTCTGTAATGAACAATGGAACAAGAAATGATTGATGATATTGTGATTTTCTTTCCCACGCCCTCCTGATAACTATGTGATGAATGCTAACGATATACAACCACCCAACTTGTTGTTGCTTCTCATAAGCCAAAAGCCAACCGAAAAGGTGGCAACCTATAGCTAAACCAAGTAATGGTCTGGAAACCAGCCTAAAACCACACTAGATTAATTCGCTGAGGCCACATGCACCTAGTCTACTCCACCCTACCGTTTGTGCTCCTTGACCCAAATCCCGCCAAACTACCTACTAATTTAAAACAAAAACAAATTGCACTTAACTTCTCAGACCAGTTTGAATCCATCTCAGACTGGGTAGGGAGGTCCGGGAGATCGTGCTCCATGACCCAGCGGCCATGGCCAACCATGCGGTCGAGCTCAACTATGGCACCTCCATGGCATCCGGTCGGTGGAGGAGCTCTGACATGGCTGACTCAATCGTCACCACGGAGCTCTCCGAGCCACCAGCAATGATGTCCCAGACGAACGCTTTCACACCGTCGCGCGTGAGCCTGCTGGCCTCTGATTCCAGCCTATCCTTGTCCTTTTCAGACAACTACAACAATACGTCGACCAGGTCATCGCACGCCGTAGAGTCACCTGTGCTAGGCTAGACTCACCGCAGCCACCATGTCTTCTCGTGGTCGTCAAGGATCTACTCAATGAACTGGTCATACTGCGCGCGCAGGATGGGGGATTTGGCGCGCGCTCATGGGGGATTCCTAGCACCCGAATTCCTATGTCACTCACAAGATTCACCTTGCCCACGCCGCCCATGTAGGGGGGGCACACCGCTGAGATGATTCACCTTGTCCACGTCGCTCGCCTACATGCAGGGACCGCTCACGTCCCTTCCGCTTCCCACGCGCACGCATACGGGGATCGTCTGCGCCCGCTCAATGGTGCCCCAGCAGCTGTGGAAGGTGGATTGCATTGCAACATATCCAACACCAGATATACTTTTACAATATTTAGATTAAACGCTTGCAACATATATATGTCCAAAACAACTGAAACATATACAAACACTTGAAACACATGAAAACACGCTTATGCAACGTCTCGATAAAACACTTCAAATATACGTATGAAACACTTAAAACATACGCTTCCAACATGTGTGTATATGGAATATCTAGATCTATTTGAAACATCAGATGAAAACACTTGAAACACACGTCTGAATCACTCAAAACATACTCTGCAACATATGTATACAACTATTGCAACATATGCAATATTCAAATGAAACACTTGAAAATATACGTCCGAAACATCTAAAACATGACATTGCCGGCATCCATGGCCTACCTGGGAGGATGGCGGCAGGTACGCGGATGGGCGTGGTGGAGAACGTCGTAATGAGCGATCACCGTGGAACACGCTCGCACAACACAAAGAACTCGGCGAGTGGTGAGTGGCGGTGGAGAGATACGAAGGCAGAAGGTGACGCTCGGGCACGGTGGAGGTGAAGTATGGCGCCAGGCATGCAGCCAGGCACGCCGCAGCGGTCGTTGTGAACCACACCAGACTCCACGGTGGTGAGGGCTTCACGGTGTGCGGAGGTCGCGTCTCTGGAGTGGAGTGGAGTGGAGTGAAGCAAGAAGCCAAATATTTTTGGAGTGGATTTTTTACAAACTTCTATAGTGGAGTTGTTGAGGGCAAGAAGTGGTGGGTCATTCATGGCGTAGTGGCCCATGACAACGGGACTGTAATTGTCTTCAAAGACTAGGGGTCTGTTTGGTACAACTCTGCTTCACTAGTAAAACTATTTTTTTATAAAATAACTTCATGAGCATCTCTCTGGATGAAGCTGAGCTATCTTGGAAAAAGTATTTGACAAAATAGCTTCACCAACAACTTTATGCATGGATATGAGAGAGAAAGGGGGGGGGGAGAGAGCTATGATAAGCTACTATTTTCAGCTTCATCCCACTTCATATCTTTGTGAGAGGGGAAGAAAAACAGTGAAGCTGTTTTGAAAAGAGGTGTTTGACAAAAAAAAACAGCTCACAACAACTTTATGACTTTATGAAGCTGTTGAGCTGTACGAAACAGCCCCTACGCTAGGAAAGTTTTTTCTTGGACGCACTAAATAGAGCATTTCTGCAAATCAATGGGCGTGCCAAGGAATTAAAGAGAAATCGCAGGTGACAACAACTCACTGATAGCCAACGAACTCAGTTGAACCTAAGCCTAGTGCCAATCGATATGGATTGAAGAATTTTTTGTGACCGCAGATCTATCTCTCATACCAGATGTTAGTGTAGGAGTTAAGAGAAGCATAGCAGAGGGGGTCGGGAGGTTCAGATAGTAGGCAATCTAGAGTTTAATTGCTGCATGTCTCTCCTCGTCTCCAATTTCATTCTCGATACAATTGGTCAAGCCGATGGGCTACACGTAGTCAGCCTGTTCGTTTGGCAGGATTATGCACTGTTCCGATAGAATTATTCACTGCTGGCTGATTTTTTGTGAGAGAAAAACACTGTTCCGGCTGGATTTAAGCCGACTGAAAAACCAAACGAACAGACTGAGTGTAGCTACTCTTTCCTACTCCATTCCAATTTATAACACATTTCAAGAATCTTAGTCAAAACATCTCAAGTTTAACTAAACTTATCTGATAATATAATAACATTTATGATGTCAATTATCATTAGATTCTTTATTAATTATATTTTTATAGCATACATATTTAATATCATATTTTTTTATAATTTTATCTATAATTTTAATCAAATTTGAGGTGTTTTGTCACTTTAAAATTTTTGAAATACCTTATAATTTTAATTTAAGATGGAGAGTATCATTCAAGCCCACTATGGCCCGGTAACGCTCTTGTTTGGCAGCCTGACGCGGACGCTCCTAGCTTCAGGCTTGTCGTCGTCACGTGGCTTGGGTTGTGTCGGACGGGCCATGGTGCCTTGTCCGTCCTCTGCATCGCCGTCTTTAGTTGTACCTTCAAGGTCGTCTCTAGGGGAGGGGTAGTCGGTGCAACCGCCAAGACCCATAGGACAGAGGGGCCACTAATATATATCTAATTAGCAGATGTCTATTATTATTATTGAAAAAATCAAGATGTCCAAGAGGATAGGTGAATTAAGCTTATTTCAAATTTTTAAAGCGA
Source organism: Microstegium vimineum (assembly GCA_022036555.1). Taxonomy (NCBI): domain Eukaryota; kingdom Viridiplantae; phylum Streptophyta; class Magnoliopsida; order Poales; family Poaceae; genus Microstegium; species Microstegium vimineum. The sequence goes on from CM039121.1 coordinate 11,634,303, forward strand.
ATATAAAATTCTAGCAATGCCAATTACCTCCTAGTGCCTATCAGAAGTGTGTCCTAGCTAGAAAGCGGTAACAATTTTAATGAAAGTAAGAACACTTGCGGAAAGTAATACGGTATGAAAGAGGTAGGGATAGAAAGCTTGACACGACGACGTTTTGCCGAGGTATCAAAGAGTTGACACTCCCCCTAGTCCTCGTTGGAGCACCTCGCAAGGTATTGCTTCCCCTCAATTCCGCGCAAGGGATGAGTGCTCTCTACGGGCTGGTTCTTCGCCACTCCGGCTCGGTGAACCGCCCACAACCGTTGAACACGTCGATGGAGAAGGGCCGCCGACAATCCTCCGGCGATCACCTTCCTCCGAGCACCATCGAACCGTCTAGGTGATGTCGATCATCAAGAGTAACAAGCTTCAACCTTCACTTGACTCAATCAAGCCTCACAATTAGAGTGGATGCACAACTTGATCTCTTGGATGAACTAGGGAGAGGATGGATGGATGGATTCGCAAATCACTCTCTCTCTAGGGCTCTTGCTCTCTTCCCACACCTCACAAGGTTTCTCAGCAATCCAAGTGAGCAAAGGCAGGTGGGGAAGGCAAGGGTTAGGGTATAAATACCCCCACACACAGCTGAGCCTTGGGCTGAAAAACAGATCGTTTTAGTTGGCGACGGACGCTCCATCGCCTAGGCGACGGACGCTCCGTCGCTTGCTCCAACGGCTAGTTGCTGTGAACGTCAGCAGGCGATGGATGCTCCATCCCATGGGAGACGGACGCTGAGCCCCAACGTCCGGCGCAACTGGCTGAAAACATACCTCTCTGGAAGGGCGACGGACGCTCCCCAGCGTCCATCGCCAAGCCGATGGATAGCGTCCGTCGCACACAAGCTTTTCTAGCACTCACTGGCAGACCGACGGACGCTCGGGGGCAAACACCCCAGCATCCGACGCCACTGTCTGGCGCGACGGACGGCGTCCGACGCCTAGGGCTCCAGCGTCCGTCGCCCAGAAAACAACTCTCCCAACTTCGGTTTTCGACGCGATGAATATGGAAGTTGTTTTAGGCTATCTTACGATCACCATAGGCTTACTTCGAGGTAAGGATGTCAAGTGTGCACCACACCTAAGTTATGAAACTCTTCTAAGTCAAGCTACTAGTCTCAACCCCTCTTAATAGTATGGTCAAAGATCAAACAAAGCCCTATCTATACTAAGTGCCCTTCATCTCCTTATGGCAATTAGACCTATCACTCTAGGGTCTTCATCATGACTCTTTGAAATCCGAAACGATATCCATCTTGGAGGCTAAGTGATAACCATTGATGCCCATTCATATTGATCACTATGGCTAAGCTACGTATAGTCTCTATAAAACACACA